>JAWPHD010007776.1:0-124089 GCA_037043455.1 Cyrtodaria siliqua
TTCGACAAAATCTTCAAGATTGCCATATGTCCCTTTAAAGTGTCCTATTATTTGTAATTTAACTGGGGCGGTCTTAAATAATATCGCTGTAAACTGTCAACATCACAGAGAAACTTTCATGTTGTATCGTCGTGTATCCATTGTTTTATGTGATAGAATTTCACAATATCTCAATAAAAAAATAAAAAAGTAAAGTATCCCAATGAGCTGGGACAATCACTCCCCTTTTTTTAAGTAGCTATCCCGCCAAATAACTACAAAATTACACTGGAAAACCATTTATCGAAACTCTATCCAGGTGATCAGGTCGTATAACAATGTATATGTGCCGATTAAAAGTATAGGTTTATTAATAGGTTCTTAGAATACCCGTGATTGAATATCCGTAAAATGATGGTAACTCTTAATTCGACACTCCAGTTTTGGCGTTTGGTCCGGCTGGTTAAAGCTGTTTATACTGTGTATGTAGATTTTGGATTCTCAAAATATGTAAGTTATATATATACTTTGTCAATCAGTAGGTTTAGAAACAGTGTACATAATGTTTATAAAATCTGACTTGTTGGCGAGAGGGCTAGCTACTTTAATGATAATAATAAAAAAAATTGTACAAATCGGGTTCTGCCACTCAAATAAATCATGTTTCTCAAGCTTATTAAAATCTTCATTTATAAAAACCACGTTAAAAAACCATAGAAATGTATTCCCGAATTTCCCTCTATGGGGTGGCTCGAAATGTTAACATTTGCTAGTAATTAAGATAGATCGAGTAGCTTTATATAGGTACATTTTTTAAATTCCACTCTCTGGGGTGGCTCGAAATATTGCCATATCATAACATGAGCTTAATTAACCTATATCACAGGGATGAAATATATTAAAGTTTATAGGTTTAGCTTACCCAGGGCTAGGCTCAGTCTTAGAGCTGGAACTTCGAGATGCCACTTGACAGAAGGTGGCAACATCTGCAAAGATCCCTGAAAGAAATATTTTTTTGTTTTTATACATGTACAGTAGATGTGTTAATCCTTTACAGTACTGGTGTAGCTATATGCAATGCAAACTCGGGAGGGGGGGGGGGGGGGGGGGGGACAAGGCCATTTATTTTTGGGAACAATGGAACAGACACATCTGCAAAGATCCCTGAAAGAAAAATCAATTTGGGGGGGGGGGGCGGTCATAGAGGGGGTTTGGGGACAAGGCCATTTATTTTTGGGAACAATGGAACATTGTCCGTTATTGGTAGTATTTTTGGGGAACAAGGCCACGGGAACAGAATAATAAATATAAATGGATTTTTTTTTTTGGAGAACAAAGCAAACTATTTTTGGGGAACAATTTTCAGTGAACATAGATCCTACTGGGAGGGTCTCATCATAGAAATAATACATCAGTGCTATATTATTAATAAATTTTAACGGAGACAGTACCGAGTAATGTACATAACTTTCATCCTTTGTTTTGTTTATGTCTGTCGGTGTCCCTTAAATCGAGGCGAACGCGCATGACTCATGTGGTCTACATGACATGACCTTGACTCGGGCTTGAGTAGTATTTTTAGTAGCTGTACATGTTCTACAAGTATTTGTAACATCATTAAACCATAACAATAGTTAACACATGAATAGGTCTGTCTTTTTGCTCATTACATCCTGGAATTGTGAAGTATTCACTTGCAATTATCCACAGTTCATTCAACCGTAAATCAACACAACAAATTACAGCCGACTAGGCCTACAGTACAGTATAATAAGCGTCTAGAGCTGCTGATTTTTACCGTAAACATGCTAAAGGAAATGCAGAAAATGTGTTTAAAGGTTGACTTACCGACATTTTATCCGGGGCAGGAAATAACTCCGGGAATAGAAAATATTCATGTTTTACATTTCTGTTATTGATTTTCAGTTTTGCTTATTTAGCTTGTATCCGCCATTTTGAATAACGTGTGTTTTGAGTGACAAAAAAGGGTGACCATCTTTCAAAACGGTCTCAAAAAATGGGTAGTCATGAATTTTGCCGAAATTTTCAGGAAAGGTAGTAGGGGTACTGATCTACCATTCCTGTTAGTTTAAGCCAAATTGATGACTACACATTTTTTGTGACCGTTTTGAAAAATCGGCAATTTTGCAGTTTCAAAAAACTCAAAATTTCCGATCTTCACATTTAAACAGCGATTTAGGCTATGCAAAATATGCCAGTAGTAGTCAAAACGAATGCTATGGGGATGTTTAACGTATAAACTTACTTTATTCATTGTCTTTGTTGTTTTTGCATTCACAATTGGCTTAAGCATACGTTTTTTAAAAGACAACTGCAATTTCCGCGTAACTGCACGTGAGTGCAAATTGGGACTACTTCGTGTTAAAACACTTAAAACTCAAAAGTGAGTTATGCGGTGTGTGCGCGTGAAAAGCTTCAGCTGCTGCTGCACTGTCAAGTGTGACAGACACTAATGGATAAAGCTGCATCTATATTATAACACTAATTAAATGTTCATTAAAATAATTTTAATAGTAAGCTATAGTATGAAATGAGAAATGTTCTCAATAAATACCTGTTGGTGATCTCACTGTACTGTTTCTATACACCTTGTATTCAACGACCATCCTTGAATAGAAAATCAGATGTATAATGGGAATATAGACACAGGGAATATTACATATACATAAAAATGATTGATCCAGTACGTGCAATAATGCAATATTAGATAGCTGTTAAAGTTCAGAAGTTAGCGCACTCACTCCCCTTTTGGACTCATAACACTATTATATTATCTCCTTGAATACTCGTGCCATACAGATGATCAGGAGGTAGATAAAAACAATAAGTCCGCTTTTCTCCTTTTTACAGGATTTTTCAATGCATACATTTATCCTTACCAAGTTCTAAATCTGCTACCTTTTAGGAAGAGATCACAGAAAAAAAATCATGTTGATATACGATTTCTAGCTAATTCTGCCCCATTTTACACATCATGGGTCTAACTACCACGGGATTGTATTTTTTGCCATATGATTACGCTAAATTTAAATGTTCAACATGGTAAAAATTGGTTAGTTGTGTTTTAAATTGCAGATATTGAATCAATGCAAAATTTAAGCAAATATACATGTTGTAAATTTTGTTTATCCCCATGACACGAAAAAAATCATAACAATGGAACCCTATCCAAAATTAATTGTGGTGTGAGACGTTTTGAGTACTAAGAACAATTCCTGATACGAATTTAATAACTAAAAATTATTCATGTTGCCTTGATTACCTACAAAAGGCTTTCAACGGCTATTAGGACGAAGAGTTGACGCACATCTTATAGTACATCTTCATTAAAGTATTTCTGCTTGTTCAAAATGTAGAAAACGGCTACGCCATATCCACTATTGTCCTTTGTCATCCTACAGAGACCCGTTGACGGGCATTTGTTGATTTACATATATATAGTTTATATTACTATCATGTAAATAGTTTTATCTTTATATATTTACATTAATTTTTAATTACTACATCATTTCTTCATCTTTCATCAGATCGTGTGAACAATATGACCCGTTTATGTGTCGACGTGCCGTAAAACACCATTCATTCATTCATTCGTCCTCCAGAGAAACAATGCAAATAAAAGGAACGTAAGGTTTGTTTGCGACGCATTGTCCTGTTGTCATCAACCTGTCTGTAAATTATGAACAACTCATATCCACAAGTTCAAAGGTTACAGGGTGGACACTAAACATACAAACTGTTGAACTTTAACCACCCAATTGGATTTTGAACTTGGGAATAAGGACATGAGATGTATTGTCGTCCGAATACAAAGGGACAGTGAAAATAAAGAAATATACTGAAAAGAAAAAGAAACACATAATGGGTATTTCCGCAATATATTGTATGTTTAATATGCTACTGCTAATCGAATGGTATAGGGCGACGTTAGACCTGTCCTTTCGGAAAGAAGGTTTTAACAGCACCGAACACACCAATGGTTACCCCTTTAAGGTATCATTATCGACCAATGCGCATTTGGCTCAAGCAGGTGAGCAAACTTAAGCTTTAAACGTTTCAATCTCTTAACATTAAACACAATACTGAAATGGCTTGACCTTTTCAAGCGGAACTTCAACATTTATGAATTTCATGTAACAAAGTATACTTTGATTGTAGCCCCTTGTTGTACAAAACACGTTGAAATATATCTGGAATATTACGTGGAATTAGGTGTATAATTATAATAGTGTAGTATAGGCATCTTTTTATTATGCGTTTCTTTTTCTTCCAGTATATCTGCCAGGCGTCTATGCAGTATCAATATAGGCGATAATACATGTAGTTTAACATAGAGATAATCATGTATATATGTATATTAACAGCAGTCGAAAGCCACTAACATGTATTCAATGACTTGGCAGAAGCTAGAGGAGCAACAGGAGAATTAGATGCAATACATATTGATAAGGGTGATCCTTTGGAAGCAACAAACACAACCAAGAGAATAAAGTAACAGACTTGGTTTGATTGATTGTGTTCATGAGAGGTAATGTAAGAAGTAACTCCTCTCACGCCCCCTATCACCGGATTAAGCGGTATTCTACTTCAAATCCACCTATATTGGGCTCGTTGGTCTCAAATGGCCAGTAAAAAATAACACTACCGATACAAGAGCGAATACCATAAAAGATATTAACTTTTTTCAAGAATATATTGACGTCATTTTCATTGACTTCGTTATTAAATTAGGAATAAAAGGAAAATATACAATACCGTGTACGCTGTACGTGTATATCTGATAGAGAGATAATAGTCCATTGCGCTGATTCAGTTTCCGACACTACAATATCAAAACCGTTATCCAACAATTGGAGGATACGCCCACGTCCATTTGCGTTGACTTGTACTTGAACAAACGCATTTCCCTATAGCAGGATATAAATCAGATATCTGTTAAAGGAGACAAAATAAATATTCCGTGGACTTACATAGTTATACATATTACACATATGTTATACTAAATAATACGTTTGTATACTCGCATGTCAAGTTCATTTAAATCCAGATAAGTCCAAAACATTGAAAATAATACTTGTATAAATACCCTGAAATCCTTAAGATGTAATACAAATGGATTTGACGTATTCCCGACCGCGTCAGTAAACGTATAGTGCGTTATTGCAGGTAAGGTTGATATATACACGTCGCCTTCACATCTGGTGGATGTCTTGTTCTGTCTGTAAAACATGATGTGGTTAAAAATAATTATTGTCCAGCGTATATCAAAATATGACTTGAATGAATACATGCCACTCTGTATTTAGCTCTACATGAGCAAGTAAAACATCTCTGCAAAGGAAGTGCTACTCTGAAGCCATTCAATTATGTCAAAGACATAATGGTAGGTTTGCTTCTCTTTAAAACAATGATACCACAGGTAAAACTTTAGCTAATGATGTTAATCGTGACTATTTAAGTCGAGCTTAGTATGTGCAAGTGGCGCCCTCACACAACTGTTTAGGAATGCACTGAATTAATTCACTTTACATCGTATTAATTCTGTTCAGTATCGGCCATTTGTCTTTATGTCAAATTAGTGGGGCAGATTGGTGAAAAAAATATGCATTGTTTGATAAAAGCACCAAACTTTGCACATAGCTAGACAATACCGTACTGAAAAAAAATGGCTATGGACCCACGCCAGATTTTTGAAAATGGCCGCCATTTTCAAAATGGCCGCCAAATATGTAATAAATAATCAGTTGATCCTATATGTATCAGGTTTTAACAACATATATTATGGCAATCGCAACAAATTCCGCAAAATAATAAAAAAAGGGTCATGCAATACAATCTGGTTATATTTTAAGTTCAAAATGGCTACCGTTTTCAAAATGGCAGCCAAAATGTGTTGAAAATAGTAAAATTTATAATTCGTTTAATAGTTGTTTGTAAGAAAATAATTAATATGTTGAATTTGTACACTCAGTTGTCTTGGCATATTATTTGTTTGTTAATATTGTAATTAAGAGTTATTTAGAAGCACCCTATGGTTAATGTGTTGAGGGATTTACAAGTTTAAATCACATTTCACTTCCGGTTGACTCTAGGTTTTCTCCAGCCTTTGGAATTTCTGAAGGGTACTAAACTAATTTTCTTATCAGAAACTTCATTATAAAATATATTTATAAAACCCTAAAATACATTAACTTGGTAAACCTTATTTACAAGACAAAACATAAACAAAACCTAAACGTGAAGACATCTTATTCTAACGGATTAACTGCGTCAAAACTATATAGTTGCCGAGCAGAAATGAAATTGGCCTGAAACCCAATGTGAAGATCATAATGGCATTTTGCGTTGAAACCTTCGTATTTAAAATGGAGGTACTTAAAACAATCTGAGACTTGTTTGAAGACTATAGATGGACCAGTGCCCATGAGGCAATTATGACATTGCATATTCATTATGTGATTACCATACTTATGGTAAACCGGGCTTACGCCTTAAACCATTGCATATTGCACATGACGATCATAAAGAGAAACCAAAAGTTCGCAATTGCAGTACTGTTCAGTTACACTTTAAATCTTAAAATTAGTCATCTCTGTGTGTGAGATAAACTTCATTAGTGTTGATTCATCAATACCCAATAAACTAGCTCACAAGCAGAAATACAAGATTGTGAAAGAAGATGCAGGTGCAGTAGGTGCTGTATACACATCGCAGCTTCCACACTGGATGATCTCTGAACCTGATATGGTTAGAGTTATCTGTTAATTTCAGTTATCGCAATAATTCATCAGGTGCTGCCTATAAAAATACTCTGATCTTTTTCATCATGAACAAGTTAAAGATATTCGTAAGACAGTTTGAGTGACACAGTAAAGGAGTTAGAAAATATATTTAAGGACAATATTGAGGTTTTACTGGTACTTGACTTACGTTACATAGACGACTCTCGTGTGACAGAAGTTGCAACAAATAGGTAAATTATGTAATGCAAAGCATGACACATTTGTAACAGAGCTTATAGATGACATAACCAAGTCTGTCTTTAAACAGATAAACCAGAACATGTTTTCTTTCCTCAGTTGTCACCTACAACAGATGCTATAACTTGCTGTCTTTTCTCGCATATATATGTATCATATTAGGTTCCGATTAACGGCAGATTAGGGTGTCTCACCAGCCTTTTCTAACTTTGGAAAACATTTTTGGAT
This sequence comes from Cyrtodaria siliqua, assembly GCA_037043455.1. NCBI lineage: Eukaryota > Metazoa > Mollusca > Bivalvia > Adapedonta > Hiatellidae > Cyrtodaria > Cyrtodaria siliqua. Next base: position 7,209 of record JAWPHD010007776.1, read on the forward strand.
TTTAATCAGACTATGCGAGCTGCCTTAAAATGCATTTTAATGCTTGGAAAACATTAGTAAGTATGATCAACAAGATCCTTAACACATTTTTGAATGTCACTTGCAGAATGTTTAGTATGTGACGGCTATCATGCAAAACAAAATCAGAGCTCTGGCTAACTGGCATAGCAATCGGTTGCGGCTAGAAGAGAAACTAAAAACACGTTTATTAAAACAGAGATGAAGATGTGCCTTGTATCAGACAACGAGAATCTAGGACTGATCTCAATCATTTCACTAAGATGATACGATACAATGCGTGTGATGCACGTGACAGGTGGCAAACAATACTTCATTAAACTTATGCTATATACAGTAGACACAGACGTTGTATTACGTGTTATAGCAGTGGTAATGTAAATACAGTTAGATGAGCTATGTGTTAGTTTTAGGAGCTAGGAATCACTTTAGGTGATTCGTTGCACACTGTATTGCCTATTCATTAGTTCATATAAAATAAGACGAATAGTTGCTTTTCACACTAGATGCAACGAAATATCTTCATTTGCTGAAAAAGGTAAAACCTGTGCATGGAGAATCTGGCAATACTATGTTGAGGTTGAACAAGCTTTCCAATTCCAAAATGTGTTCTTGTTGGAAAATGTATGACAACAGGAAGTGCATGTTCGACAAGAGGAAGTGCTGTTGATGTCGCAAAGAATGGTTGACATTCAATGGTTCCAAGATACAACAAGTCCATGTCACCAATTGATGTAGCTCTTTTCAAGGACGCCTACCGAGTTGTTTACAGGTTGTAATTGGACATTGTTGGAGACATGGCCTTTAAGTCCACCTTTGAAATGCCTACATCCGGTGACTGCGGTTGGAAGAGGGTATGTTGAAGCCGTTCTCGATAACACTACCACGGGCATCAGCGTTTGCAAGGGATTTATTAAATGTAGATGTCAAAGAGACAAGTGTGTTGCAATTTTAAACGAAGTGTTAAAGCAGAAATGATGTTTACAGTCTTTTAAAAATGGGATGTTGGGTACTGTGACTGTGATTAATAAAATGTATACCGTTCAGATCATAGATAGTAAGATAAGATTTCATTTATGTTAGCTGTCATTTTGAAAATGTTCAAATGATATGACCACTTATTACATTTGAATGTGTGTATATAACAAACTTCTTTTTGATTTTGTTTTCTGATAGTGTTAATATTGTTTAAATCAACAAATGTAATTTAAGGTCGTAATTAAATCTTAATTCCGATAAATTAGAGATGAAAAATATTGTTTAAGCATCCTTTCCTATATGTTTTCTCCAAGAGTTTAGAAGACTCGGCAAGCTTGATTTTTTATAACCTGCGGCGTCCCATTAGTTTTGTTACTTTATATGCATGTTTCAAAATCAGTTTTTATAATTATGTAAATAGTTCAAAGCAAATTGGTTTTACATATTACTCATTGGGGAATATATTGCACCAATACAATATTAAAACTTGTAATACAATAACCACAAACAATAAAAAATTCTGCATTGTATTTAAGTATATGCAAGAAGTTTTAAAGTTAACCTGATATTGGATTAATCAATTTGGATGCTTGATAAATGATTCAAGATTGTTGCGTATACCTTTAATAGTGTTTTACCAAGTCACTGAATGTATACTTACGAGTTATTATATACTAAAAGCCGCTAATAGAGATGAGACTGAAACTTAAACACACTTCAGAAATGCTTAAGGCTAAAGACAACTGAGACAAAACTAGTCTCAAAGTTGCATAGTATGTATACATGTGTAAAACCCCTAACCCCTGAAGTATAGGGGTGTATCTAACAACTATTTATTGAAGTATAGACATACACATAAATATATCAAGACAACACCCTTTGTAAAACACATTAACATTTTGATTGCTTTATAAACAATTTTTTTTTTTTAAAAAAGCGGTTTTTGGCGGCCATTTTGAAAATGGCGGCCATTTTGAAGAAAAAAATGACCCAAATTATATGGCATATTTTATTGTCTATCAATGTTCTGAATTTAGTGTATTTACAGTAACAAGTTTTGATGAAATCAATTAATTATGGGCTTCATTAATTCTTTATGGAATATTTGGCGGCCATTTTGAAAATGGCGGCCATTTTTCAGAATCTGACGTGGGTCCATAGCCAGAAATGTTTAGCAGAGTATTGTCTAGCTATGTGTCAAGTTTGGTGCTTTTATCACAAAATGCACAATTTTACCAATATATGTCACCAATCTGCCCCACTAAATTGATTCTGCTGTCATTGAATTGAGTGCTTTGGTCTTGCATTAATTCAATTTCTAATAGACTGTTTCACGTATCGGTAAATTGACTGGGTTACTTTTACATTTGTTCACATTCTGCTTTGATTCATGTTTCCGACTGAACTGTTTAGCATTGCATTGAATCGTTTCAAGTTTGATTAGATGGTTTGAAAAAACACTCCGGATTATTTCACAAAGCATGTGATTGTTTTAAGTTTGATAAGATGGTTTCAAAAAAGTAGTGAATCTATTGAAGTTACATTGAATTAAATATAATACCGATGAATTAATTAATCTTTGACTGGATGATTTATTAAAAACATACTTTTGGCGGCAATGGCCGCCCATACTATACCCTGTAGCTGGCTTTAATTGTCAGCTGGCTTTAATTGTATAAATAGGAATTTAAACTATTGGCTTTGTCACATATATCGTACGTCGTATATCATTACATATTCGACAATTCAGAATACTACGTGTTTTATGTTCAACTTGATAATTGCAAAACGGATACACATAACGGAGCGCGTTCATTTAATGGAATTGGAGCAACTCCGCATCGGAATGAGCTGATTTGTGAGTAATTGTCATCAAGCCCAATCAGTGTGGCTTTAAAGTAGAATATCGTTTAAGCCGGTGCTAGGAGGCGTGAGAGGTGTTGCATTTTACATTACATCTGACGAACAGACTCAATAAAACCGAGTCTGCTACTTTTATCTCTTATTTATGTTTCCTCCTTCCAAGGGATCCCATTTTCAGTATTTATTAATATCATTTCAATTGTACGAAGTTTATTTCCATCTGTGTATTGTCGGAGTTCAAATAAATACAATTTGTTTCCATTGATGATGACACGTATATCACGATTATGGATGCGGTTGAACATATCATTTATAAAATACAGTCCTGTATAAGAAGTTGATTATATTCTTAATAACAACCATCTTACCATTGCATTCGATGTCATGAACATGTACTTTGTTTGATCGGGAGACGCAATGTAACAACATTAAAGTCTTATCGACATGTGTGTGCGATTATACACAACACTGATATGCTTGAGAACCATGCCTTTATAAATAAAACTACTACTTTATAATCTAACTACTATAATTGTATATAAGGCTAGTGGGCGTGTACCTAATGTGGGCGTGTACCTAAAACAAATGGGAACGGTTTACCGATTGCTTTATTACCAAATTTAAACTAGTAGTTTATTTACCACAGTGGCACTGATCGACAAAGAAACATCAAAAAATGCATCCGTTACTTATGCTAGATACTATTGTTACCTATATCTCAGTGTTGCAATCTTTATTATTGATTTGACCTTGAAGAACAGCTACAATTAGAATAGATGTAAACATGTTTTTAATTTATGCAAATTATTTATGCAAATTCATTTATGATGATTTGGACTGTTCTCATTGAATTGTTTATTGGGAAAGCTTTTGGAACAATCTTTGGCAGTATATAAACAGACTCTGGGAGCAACTCAGCAGTTCAGTTCAGCTCGGAAGATTAGTATTCAGTAAAATGCCTGCTGGAAAAGTACAACACCAACCTTAAGACACTTCTGCGACTAGGCATATCACAACCCTTATTTTATGGAGATGTGGTCAATAAACTTCGAAAGGTAAAGGGGTCTGACGTGTTTTCTGACCGCTTTACAAATTTAATCAGGAAGTTCGTCAGAAAAGGATATAACCCTTTGGTTTTACAGCGCACTGCATGTTTAGTGATTGACCCCTCTACAGTCAGTCATTACGCTTCACTTTTCACTTGTGCGATGACTGGACTACCTCTTGGGACTCTATGATTGTACCTACTGAAACCCCAACTAAGGGAGGTGGGTGCATGAGCTTTCGTCCCTCGGGTTTTCTGGTCGTACCCTAGATTGGTTTTCTCTTTAGCTGCAACTACTATGGTTGTTCAGTACGATTCTGGATACATCCTGAGATGTTTATTATTTTGTATGTGTTTCTTTAGTTAGTTTCTCAGGATGTGGACTTTATTGTTAGAGAATTCCTTTTGATGGGATGTAGTTTTTTTTACACTGTATTGTCTATTTGGGCGTTGAAGACAGGATAATAGCGAGGATTGTGCGCATATAATATCGATTCACGCTAACCAGTAGGCCTTATTGCCTACTGACTGTTCCAAGTCGCTAACCCTGTCTTCGCCACCCTTTCTGTTGTTTTTTCGTCTCTTTTATTGTATTATGTAGTTTTGTTTACACTGTCTTATCTATTTGGGCGCTGAAGACAGGATAATAGCGAGGATTGTGCGCTAATAAAATCGATTCAACCAGTAGGCCTTATTGCCTACTGACCTGCCTACTGACCATTCCAAGTCGGTAACCCTGTCTTCACCACCCTTTCTGTTGTTTTTTGTCTCTTTTATTGTATTTTCAAGTCCTTGTTTGCAGTACAGTGTGGACCTACGATGCCATTGCGCTCGGACGCTGTGGTTTCTATAGGACCCTATATCTCATTTTTGAATTGGGTGCTTTTAAAAATATAAAATATATTTGTGAGAGGATTTACTTATTATTGTGCTCATTCATAATAACAGCGAAATTGAATATATGGACAAAACCGGAAATATTGGAAATTAATTTGGACTGAAAGGACAATAAACATTTCGGTTAAAGAGACACTTGCTATTTTGGATTAAAGAGACACTTACTGTTTTGGATTAAAGAGATACTTGCTATTGTGAATTAAAGAAACAATGGATAATTTTATTTAGACAAAAATTGGATATTAATGAAACACTGGATTTGTGTATTCTGTAAGCGAATATTTTATGTAAATACAATTTTAATTATATTTTTGTGTTGCTGGTTTTGCTTCCTTTCTCGTTACATTTAAAACATGTAACATACATTGGGGACTCGTCCGGGATAGGAACATTTTCGGTTCTTTAATTATTTATACTTTGCTTTAGGCAATAATTAAATAATAACTAAATACTAAAAGCACAACATTAATTGTACAATTTGTACAGTTTCAATATTATAAAGAGTGAAACCAGCTACAGACAAACTGGATTTTGAACTTAAGAGATGTGTTGCTACGCCTACCTAGGAGTTTGATTTACTTAAGTTATCGAAATGTAAATCTTCTATTAGACAATCTGAAATTAAAAATATTTTGGTGCAATTTTTGGTTGATGACGTATCTTTTGGAAAGGAAGCATTAACTTTGTTGGTGATTTACAATTAAAAGAACTTTAATTACAAGAAAATGGAAGAAATGGAAGTGAAATTTAAGGAAGGAAAAGAAAGAAGAACATTTGAAATAGAAATACGGAAAATAGCTTTGGCTAGCAAGGCAAGTTCACCTTCACCGCTCTCCCACTCATCTACTTTTGATGTTACTAAACATATTAGATTAGAAAAGGAAGACAGGTAATTTCTTCACCTTGAGAAAATTGCTAAAAAATTGAAATGGTCAATAGAACATTGGACATTACTTTTACAGAGTGTTTTAATTGGAAAAGCCCGTGAGGTTTACATTCAGTTAACTGAAGAACAAAGTTCATCATACCAAACTGTTAAATATATTATCTTAAAATAAATATAAAAAGATCGGACAGGGAAAGTAGCATTCAAGGAGGACAGTCAACCACAAAACACAGTAACAAACACGCAAACAGACAAACAAGAAGGCAAAAGTAATAATAAATAAAAACGACATCACAAACACAAAAGGGTTGACAATAGGGCTACCGCCATGGAACGATCAGTGGCAAAGTAGGCCACTGGGGGTGTAAACCGGTTCTAGGGTGCACCAAACCTCACACTTACCCTACTTTCAGCTTATGAATTGGTACCAAAGGCATATAGGCAGATGTTTAGAAATGTAAGAAAGAAAGTGATCAAACACATGTTGAACCAATGAACAATTATTTGATAGATAGTGTCCATCCAAAACAATTGAGTGCAATCATGATAAGTTAAGGCTTATTATTTTAACTGAAGAGTTCAAAAAGTGTATTAACAATGGTCTATTTGGATGAGCAAAAGGTTGAAATCCTTGAAGACGCTGCTCGCTTGGCTGACGACTATTCATTAACTCACAAGTTCTCTTTTATTCACAAAACCCTCAGCAGCATTCTTCATTTAAGAAACTTTCTCACACGTACGACAGTACGTCTAAATCTCAATCTCGTACTTTCAGTACTAGTACTTCTAAACATCAAGCATCTAAAGAGAATACTGATCAAAAAGCCTTATCTCAAATAATTGCAATTATTGCAAAAAGAAAGGTTACCTAATTTCTGAGAGCTTTACTTTAAAAAGGCAGCAGCATTTTTTTTAACCTACTTGGTCTCACCTCTTTAAGGTCTAAACTCCAGTTGAAAACGGCAAATTAGTAATAAAATCTTTGACCAGATAGATGAGTTTAATTGTCATATTGTTATTTTTTCCCATTTAGATGGTGATGTTCCCCCGAGCTACTTCTTATGGGGTCTATGTTGCTCAGCTTATTCGTTGTTTCTCTAGAGGTTGTAGTAGTGTTTAGGACTTTAATATTCGAAATATTTGTATCACTAAACAGCTACTACAGCAGGGCTACCGTTACCATAAATATAGATATAAAAATCGAACAGGAAAAGCAGCATTCAAGGACGACAGTCAACCACACACACACACAAAGAACAAATAACACATTTAAAGATGGATAAAAGACCAAATAAGACATCACAAACACAAAAGGGCTACCTCCAAACTTCGAAAAACCTTTGCACAATTTTATTATCGTAACCCTGATCTACTTTTAAAGCATACACGTAATTTAAGAACTCTTCTGCGACACAGACTATCACAACCTGACTTCAATTGTGATGTGATTTACAAAATTCGTAATCACTTTCATACAATCTTTATTAAACTTGTTAAAATGATTATCAAAAGAGGATTATGACCCTATCATTTTGCAACGCAATGCAACTTTCGCGGTTGACCCTTTTACAGTTCGCCCTTATGCTGACTTCTATAGTGATGTGATTTACAAACTTCGTAAGATCCTTGTCATAATCACTTTCTTTATTAAACTTGTTAAAACGTTTATCAAAAGAGGTTATGACCCTATCATTTTGCAACGAATTAGTGGATTACCCATTTACAGTTCACCACAATGCTTTAGTCTTTAATTGTGCGATTTCTATATCTACTTGTATTGGAAACAATGCATTTTTTTTTAGGTCAAATTCCTAGTCGGATTCTGTTATGGAGATTTATGAACCATTCATAGCTGAAGGTGCTATATCACTAATTGGTGATTCGACCAAGCCTATCCCTATTAAGATTTTGAAAGACACAGGACCTTCTAAAATCATTATTATTAGCAGACACCCAGCCTTTGTCTTAAAAGACTTATTCGGGTACTAATGTACTTATTCAAGGGGTAGAGTGCGGTTATTTGACTGTCCCTCTCCAAAATATTTATTTGTCATCAGTTTTGTTTACTGGACCTATGGCTGTGGGAATAAGATCTGCTTTGCCATTTAAAGGTGTCCATTTCTTACTAGGCAATGCCCCTACTGGAGAAAAGGTCATGGTTAATCCATTTGTATATGACAAGCCTTCTTTGGATCAATCCCCTGATCCCGTTGAACAGGAAATACCTGATTTGTATCCGGCTTGTGCAGTTACTCGATCTATGACAACAAGAGCCGATGAGATTGATCTTTCTTATGACATTAACTTGACTGATACTTTTATTGGTCAGTCTTATAATACAGAGGTTAACAAATCTCTTGATATATTAGCCCATCTTAATCTTTGATGGACGACAGTGAAAATAACTTTCACTTATCAGATCATTCTCCATCTGTTACTTTGAATGAAAAACATCATGACAAACTATCGAGATCACAACTCATACGTGAACAGCATAGAGATCCTGAAATTTCTTATTTGATAGGGCCGTTAGTTAAGAAGAAGCTTCACAAGTCCCAGTTATTTTACTAAACTTGTGATCCTGATAAGAAAATGACGACCACATGATGATGAATGGACTGTTAATTACCAAATTGTGGTTCCTAGTTCATATCGTCTGAACATTTTCAATTTAGCCCATGAAACTCTTTTGTCTGGTCATTTTGGTGTCAAAAAGGAATTTCACAAGATTTTGTGTCATTATTATTGGCCAAAAATCAAAAAGGACGTTTCAAAATACTGTAGGACTTGTCATACATACCAAATTGTAGGAAAACCGAAACAGAAGATTTCAAAGCCCATCTTCAACCCATTTCAGCATTTGATGAAACTTTCAGTAGAATAATCGTGGACTGTGTTGGCCCCTTGCAAAAGATCAAGTTTGGTAATCAATATCTGTTGACGATTATGTGTGCGTCAACAAAATTTCCCAAAGATATTCCACTTAGGAATATTAAGACAAATTCTATTGTGAAGGCTCAGGTCAAGTATTTCACATTAGTTGGCATTTCAAAAAATGTCCAGTCTAATCAAGGGTCAAATGTCTTGTCTGGTACATTTCAACAGGTCATGCATGAGTTAGGCATTCTGCAGTTTAAGTATTCGGCTTATCATCCGGAGAGTCAAGGTGCTTTAGAAAGATTTCACCAGACACTGACAAACATGATTACGTCATATTATTTTAATACCAATAAGGATGGGATCAGGGCATACCTTTTTTACTTTTCAACGTAAGGGAGTCAGTCCAAGAATCGCTAGGCTACAGCCCTTTTGAAATAGGTTTTGGTCGCATTATTCGTGGACCACTTAATTTTCTGAAAGAGAAAATTCTCTCAGGAGAATACACTTCTTTGAATCTTCTACAGTAGGTGTATGATTTTAGACACAAACTGTCAAAAGCTTGTGAGGTAGCTCAGTCTAATCTCAAATCATCTCAATCAAAAATGAAAACAAGATACGATTTGACTTCTCAAGAAAGAAGTTTCAAACCTGGTGATCAAGTACTTGCTTTATTACCTATTCCTGGAAAGCCTTCACAAGCTAGGTATCACGGTCCTTATACAGTAACGAAATGTATCAGTGATTTAAATTATATTATCAGTACTCCTGAAAGGCGAAAGCAACGTCAACTTGCTTCATAACCGCTGCTCCCAACTAAATTCCATTTTGTTTATTTCGCTCTTCGGGGCATAGTATTTTGTTCAAATCTGGGACCATACGCCGCTGGACATGGGGGAAGAAAAGATCTCTATGTCCACCGCCATATGCATGCCATCTTCGGGATAGTTAACATTATGTACTATTGATTTTATGAATATTGAGTTCTGCTCAACCCGGGGCTAGAGGGCGTGAGCGGTAGCTAGCATATTTCACTACCGTTCATGAACAGTCTCAATCAAACCGAGACTGCACTATTTCCAAAGGTCCACTCTCATACTCCTTTGTCATAACAATATGTTAAAAGAATTCATTGACAGATGATCCTTTTTAGCGAATTTACATAACGGTGACATTGTAAGAATCTTGAAGATCTTCACAATCTAGAACTATCACAGATACATGAGCTGAAAGAGTTGATACATGAATATGAGCACTAATTGTCTGATATTCCAACAAGAACTGACAAAATTTATCATGATGTCGATGTTGGAAATTCTTCTCCAATAAAACAGCATCCATATAGAATGAATCCTTCTGAACAGCAGTATCTCAAAGAAGAAATTCAATACTTATTGACCAGTGATTTCATTGAACCAAGTAACAGTGACTATAGTTCATAATGTATTCTTGTATCAAAACCGGATAAAACATACCGGATGTGTACTGACTATAGAAAAGTCACAGTGTCACAAAAACTGATTCATTTCCAATTCCACGTATTGATGACTTTATTGATAAAATTGCAAATGCAAAATATGTCATAAAAAATGATCTTTTGAAAGGATTTTGGCAAGTTCCTCCAACAGAAAGAGCAACAGATGTTTCAGATGTAAATCCAGATGGGCTGTTTCAATATAAAATTATGCCATTTGGAATAAAAATCTTTCCAGCAACGTTTCAACGTCTCGTCCATATATTAGTCTCCGATTTAGATGGATGTGACGCTTACATCGATGATGTCATCGTTTACAACAACACATGGGAAGACCATTATTTTGCAGACTATAAGAAGTTTCTTCGACTGTTTTATGGATGCGAATTTAACAGTCAACCTCAACAAAAGTGAATTGTGTCGTGTTATTGTCACACTTTTAGGACATGAAGTCGGACAGGGTCAGGTTAAACCTATTGAAGCTATTTCTGAATTTCCTGTACCGACTTGTAAAAAGCAATTGATGCGTTTTCTCGGTATGGCTGGTTATTATAGAATATTTTGCCATAACGATTCAGTCATTGCTGAACCTTCGACAAATGTATTGAGTAAACGAAATAGATTTGTTTCGACTGAAAAATGCCAGCAGTCATTTGACAAATTAAAAGCCATACTGATGAGTGCACCGGCACATTCAGCACCAAATTTTGAATTTCAGTTTAAATTAGCAGTTGATGCTAGCGACATTTGTGCTGGTGCAGTACTTCTGCAAGAAAACAACAATGTTGTTGATCATTCAGTTTGTTACTAATCGAAAAAAGTCAACAAGCACCAGAAAAAATATTCATCTATTAAAAAAGAGTGTCTTTCACTCATTTTGGCATTACAAACATTTATAAGTATATTTAACTTCATCTATTTCGCCAAGAGTTGTCTTCAGTGATCACAATCCACTCACATTCATAAATAAAATGAAAAGCAAAAATCAAAGATTGATGAGGTGGAGTTTGATGTTGCAATAATACTATATTGAGATAAAACATGTCAGAGGGAAAGATAATTTAATTGTAGATTGCCAACCTCGTGTTTAATTTACTTGTGTTAACACTTGTTGATTAAAAAAATAATGTAATATGTTTTGACATGTATAACGCTTCTTTTCTTGATTTAGATCTCTCGATTGAAAATGGTAAAATAATAGCAAAATCTATGACAAGAGAGATGATTTTAATTTTGACATTGTTAATTATCCCCACTTAGATGGGGATGTTCCCCGAGCAACATCTTATGGGGTGTATCTGTCTCAACTCATTCGTTTTTCTAGAGCTTGTACTCGAGTTGATGACTTTAATATTCGTAATCTTTGTATAACTAAAAAGTTACTCAATCAGGGTTACCGTTACCATAAACTTCGTAAAACTTTTGCAAAATTTTATTATCGTAACCCTGATCTTCTTTCAAAATATAAATGTAATTTAAGGACTCTTCTGCGACAAGGACTATCACAACCTGACTTCTATGGTGATGTGATTTATAAACTTCGTAAAATTCTTGGTCATGATCACTTTCATACTATCTTTGTTAAACTTGTTAAAAAGTTTATCAAAAGAGGTTATGACCCTATCATTTTGCAACGTACTGCATGCTTGGTGGTGGACCCTTTTACAGTTCGCCACTATGCTTTCCTCTTTAATTGTACGATGACCGGACAGGCTGTGGACCCTATGATGACGCCTACCTAAAGCCCATTGGGACGGTGGCGTTTGATGTTTGTCCATGTTCTTTCTTGTCGTGCCCTTAATGGTGTATTCTCTTACTGCTCTGGCTTCTGCCAAGTCATTGAGTACCTTCATTGTGGCTTTCTAGGCTATTGTTGTTTTGTATTATATTTACAAGAGCATATTTGTGTTTTACTTATATTGCCTATTGATGCTGCCTTGTTGGTTAGAGTTTAGATCATGGCGGGGATTTCTTTATTTACACTGTCCTGTTTTAATGGGATGACAGTAGGGTAAGTGTGAGGTTTGGTGCACCCTAGAACCGGTTTAAACCCCCAGTGGCCTACTTTGCCACTGACCGTTCCAAGGCGGTAGCCCTATTGTCAACCCTTTTGTGTTTGTGATGTCGTTTGCATTTTTTATTACTTTTGCCTTTTCGTTTGTCTGTTTGCGTGTTTGTTTTTGTGTTTTGTGGTTGACTGTCGTCCTTGAATGCTACTTTCCCTGTCCGATATTTTTATCCTTATTGAAATTGACATATTATTACCTTATTGCATTGTTTATAACATGGCTTTCAAAAGAATGTTTTATTACAGAAATCAATCTTTTTCTTTAAGGCGGAAGGTATTACTTATATCTCAGTGTTTACATCTGGCATTGCATGTTTATTAAAGATTTGGCTTTGAAGAACAGCAAAAAATAAAATAGATGTTCAGTTATGATGATTTGGACAGTTCTCATTGGACTGTTTTAGTAGGAAAGCTTTTGGAACAATCTTTGATAGTATATAAACAGACTATGGGAGCAGCTCAGCAGTTCATTTCAGTTCAGTTCGGAAAATTAGTATTCAGTAAAAAGATAATTTTGAATTAGATGCTTTTAAAAATATAAAACATATTTGTGAGAGGATTTACTTATTATTGTGCTCATTCATAGTAACTGTGAAATTGGATATTTGGACTAAACCGGAAATATTGTAAATTAATTTTCATTGAAAGGACAATTAACATTTGGATTAAATAGACACTTACAGTTTTGGATTAAAGAGACACTTACTGTTTTGTATTAAAGAGACACTAGCCTATGTGAATTAAAGGAACATTGGACAGCTTTATTTGGACTTAATTATTTGGACTTAATTTATTGGATATAAATGAAAAACTGGATTTGTGCATACTGTAAGTGAACATTTTATGTAAATAAATGTGTTAATTATATTTTTGTGTTGCTGGTTTTGCTTCCTTTCTCGTTACATTTAAAACTTGTAACAGTATTAACCATATTAGAAAAGAAATAGAGAGATGTAAATCCCAAAAAGAAGCGATAGTATCAAACATGTTACCTTTGTTGAGCTGAATTTCCTTTGGATATATAGTAATACAACTAGTAGAACTGAAAGGATTGTCAATGTTCAATATGTCATCCAGATATCGAGAGGTGTCTTTAAATGCTTTAATTACATCTGCCTGAGTATCGGATGAAAGGCTTAACATGAAATCAGTCTCTTTCATAGCAATACAAGAACAGATCTGCGACAAGACATGAACAGTCGTACCAATAGACCAACAAGCAGTCGGTAAACGGTAGTTCCATACCTGACGAAAATATTATCTACTAGGAAAATGTCCCTTTTGAAACGAATATATAGCTGAAATTAAAAATAGGTTATTATTTGGCTCTGTGGCCTAATGGTAAGTAATTTTAAATGCTTAGGACAACGATATTTTTTATATCGATTTATCTACAACTGCCGTCGGATTAAAATAGATGTGCTAGTATAAGTTTCTCGTTTACGGTGACCTTTCACAAGCTTGAATTTTGTAGTAAACCACGCCCTCCCATTTGCTTTAGGTACACGCCCATTTATCTGCATTGGCCTTATTTAGCCATATTATCTTTAAGCAGTGCTTATGTAGTTATATCTTATTCAACTGTACCATCGGATATAATTTACTTGACTTCGACACGTGCATACTTAAAGGGGAAATAACTGTCTACAAATTTAACTTGAATGATAAGTAATCGTTGTCTCTCTTCGCGTAATTGTTTTAGCACAGACGTAATTAGTATTTATTTTTGCATACAAAACGTATTCAATGGGTCATAAACGTTAAAAGGATTTTTTTCCTTCGCATGCTTATTATCGCGTAATTCCATATGTTATGTTTTGTTTATAACGGTATTTATATAGGTAAACTGTTTTGTCTGTGAGTGTGGTAATATTTTTAAAAGAATTGTTTTCTCTCCAATCGCCTAATGATGGAGTCTAGTGGGATTGAAAACTAATCACAACATCAAGCGTTTTATGGATAATGAAGACATCCGGTAAATGATGATATCTGGTAAACAAAAGTAAATGTCATACAGATAACTATATTATGATACTCCATATTTCATGGGACAGTGTTTATTTGAATGGGTATGCGGTTAAATAAACGTACAGGAAATTTAGCATTCAAGGACCACAGTCAACCGAAAACATGTATCGAAATATACAACAAACACAAGGATAAAATATCACACATATAAAAAGAATAACAATAGGACTACCGCCTTAGAACGGTTAGTGGCAAAACAGGCCGTTGAGGGTTTAAACTAGGTTCAAACATCATGCTTACACGATTGCCATCCCGATGATACGGGACAGTGTAAATAAAGAAATCCCGGCCAGGCTATAACCTCCAACAAACTAGGCAGCATTAATAGGCAATATACGTATAAAAGAAATATGATAATACATCTATATATGAATATAACAAAAAAAGCGGCACAGAAACCCACAAACCAAGTACTCAGTGACATGACAAAAGCCAGAGCAACGAAGATAATAAACTATTAAGGGCAACACAAGACAAGATTGGAGACAAACATCAAAACCATTACGGGCAAGACAAGACTAGATTGGAGACAAACATCAAACGTTACCGTCATCTCAGGATTTAGGTAGATGTCATCATAGTGTCAACAATATGTCCGATCATCGAGCAATCATTGATAATGTCATAGATTCGAACTGTAAGTGGGTCAACCACATAACATGCAGTGCAGATAGTTTCATAATCAATTTTCATAAACTTCTTAACACGTTTATTAATAAAGATTGTATGAAAGTCATCATGCCCAAGGATTTGACGAATTTTGTAAATAACGTTACCATAAAAGTCAGGTTGTGATAGACCATGTTAGAAACATTGCAATATGCAAACAAGCTTTTTATAGACAGTGAACAACTGGGGGAAATAATGAAGCATTTATTACATCGGATGATAAACAAAAATCAGTTGAAGTGTTTTCTGAAACGGATATGTGTGCCGCTATTAAAAAACCCAATACGACATCATAGTTCTAAATTACCACATATTAACCATATATTGAATATTTTGATATATTTGTTATAACTATTTGTTATTATTTATTGAGAACAACAAAACAAGAATGCTGCAACAACTGTATAATGAGTATAATGAAGTGTATTAATGTAATATATGTGATCCAGTTAAGGATTTACCACGCATGTGCAGTGATCTATTTTGCTTTAAATGTTATTTATTAATATGACATATAAGGTAATTTAGAAATGTCACGTACATCATTACATCGCTGTAATATCGAATCGTAGCACTGTCACTGAAAATACTTTTATATTTCACAAGTGTTTATCATTTATTTGATATTAATACTTGTCGGAATAATTGGTGTACAATAAATACCATATATTGGAAGTTAGAGGAGCGCAGACAAATGAAATGTACATACTACACCACTAATACAGTATGGTCTCACCTTGTTCAATAATGTAAACACCTTGATGGGCTACGCCGACCTCGATCTTTAAATCAGTTAACTCCATGAGACCATACTATATATATTACATATCGGAACTAGAGTTATACCAATAAACGAACAAGCAAGGTTTTACTCAAGCGTAAAATAGCTGTCGAGAGAAAATAGCATTACATCTGGATAGGAACTGGGAACAAAGTTTAACATAATAACATATCAAATCACGTGTTAAAACAACAAAAAAACAAACCCAAACGAAGACGTAACCATGCCAAGACCGTTTTTTTTTAACAGACACTTTCTTTCCATTTTTTACCAGCATTTCTTCCTACCACAAATTTTGAATCAAGGTGTACAACCTCGCTTCGTTCTCGTCAAATCCTTGACATGCGTTATATAATGATTACATATTCACCTTTGTAGCACGATATGCTAGAATTACACATCAGCACAGAAATATAATTGTTCACATGTAAGGATGCGTGTGCGTTAGCGTGTGCATTACAACACAAATAAACTGTTCACTGCTACGATGTGTAATTATGAGATTGTGTTATCAAAGCAAAAAACTCAAAGGAACTGTTCATTAATACCTTACAATGTGCAATTATGCAAAAAGAGTCGCTGCCAATACCGTATGTACGATTCGTAGATAAAACAACACATACTTAATTCATTGTTTAACGTTCTTGCTGTTTATTTCCGACAATAAAACTTAAATATCTTCTTTGATTAAACTAGTAAGATTGTGGTTATAGTAAGATCACGCATTTAAAGCATACAACAAGTACAAGGGAAAATAAAAGCAAAGTATGCTGCACGACAAGCATAAAAGGGTTGAAAAATAAGTGGCCCCAATGACGCTGGAGGTTTAAACCAGGGCCCCGTTTTATGAAACAACTTACGAACATTTTGATCGTAAATCAATTTCTTAAATGTTTTACTATCAATTACACTTTACAAATAAACGTGATTTCATTTCATTTTCTTATGCATGCGATATTTCTGCACTAGGTGCACACACACTTGTCTACATTGAATGATTGATTGAATTGATTAAATTGGATTTTATAGTCGAATCAACAGCTAAGGTCATATGTCGACTTTCCAGCTTCCACTGGTGGAGGAAGACCCCAGGTGACCCTCCGGACAATTTTAGTGCACTGGCGGGCACCTAGGTAGAACCACCGACGTTCCGCCAGCCAGCTGGATAGCTTCCTCACATAAAGATTCCTAGGCCCCAGAGGGATCGAACCTACATCGGTGAGGGGCAAGTGATTTCAAGTCAGATACTCTAACCACTCGGTCACGGACGCCCCCTTGTCTACATTGAATGCTTATGTGAAAACAAGTGAACGATTTACTGCTATCATGCTTCATGACTGATTAGCTCGGGTATGTAAATTGTGACCCGAGTAAAGTTTTTGCCTTGACTAGCAGGGTTATACTGAACAGTAAATAGCGTACTGCAGTATATAATATACTTACCAAAAAAAGAAAGTAACCCCTTTTTTTGCTGGTATTCCCTTAGGCCAGTTTTTGAGGGCGTAGGACAACTTGAACAGCGCTTTAAGTTAACAATGTTTTATAGTTTTAAGCACACTTTACTGAGTACTAAATATTCCTTTAAACAGTTTCAAATTTTGCCAGGCAGTACTCTTTTATGGATGTTATGGAAACCTTAAAGGGAGGTAATTTGATGATCTTTGATAATCAAAGGCTGCTACCTACACAATCGGTTTTGTGCTTTCTGTGATTTTTTCCGAAAGCAACGTATAGAGAATATTGTCTTGGACAAATTGATGTAATGTTTGCAGATTTTATGTGTTTTTACCAAAAACGCTTGGTTTAAGAAAAAGGGGGGTAACTCCCTTACGTACTGAACTTTTCAAAAAAATATTTTGTTTGGACTATTGGTAGTGGTCGATCTAATCATTTTATATAACATCATTTATTATTTACTTTTTAGCTGGTTATATAATAAGAAGAAAAAATGGGTACTTTTTTATTTTTGCTCAGTATACTTATAAATTTACCTTTTTTAAAAAAAGAAGCATAAGTAAGTTGTACTAAATACAAAACTGTGTTGATAACGTTTTTATA
The DNA here is from genome assembly GCA_037043455.1 of Cyrtodaria siliqua. Lineage (NCBI taxonomy): Eukaryota > Metazoa > Mollusca > Bivalvia > Adapedonta > Hiatellidae > Cyrtodaria > Cyrtodaria siliqua. The sequence goes on from JAWPHD010007776.1 coordinate 24,851, forward strand.
ACAAAGTAAACCAAGACACAACTAATGAAACCCGTGCTTTTAGGTTTCGTACTAAAGCTGTATTGGGAGGGCCTCATCATCAGATCCAAAATTGACTAACACTATTTTCTCATGCAATTGTATGTCTAACAGTGATTTACTGTTACCTATAGAATATTCTCCCGCCCCACCCCCGCCCCCCTTACCCCCACCTCTAAATACAATAATCTGGAAATAGGTCCTTAGCTGTAAACTCTCCAAAATGGTTTATTAATGTATATTAGTAATGAATATATGAAAATTAGGATCTGTGATATCCTATTTGTGTCCTATGTGTTATTTTGTAACATCATATTTCTTTTTTATTCGAGCTGATTTTATTGTTTTTTTTTTTTATTTTCCTTTTCAAATAGAATAGTTTGACTTACTTCACGCATACATGGAACATTGGAGAACATGTTTGACGACAATATCCACCACTGGAGCCGTCGCAGCACACCGTTATTACAGATGTAGAAGTAGAATACGTTCCTTTCTTCACTTGGTCTGTAAAACTCTTGATTCTGAGCTTTAACGTAACGTCTGCATGTACCTGTTATTTGCAAATACGAAATTAAATATTTATCATTTCTCGCTATAGGTCTCACTAACCAGTTATTTCCCTTGCCAGTAACTTTCTGGCCTTAAAAAAAGATATGTGTTATTCGGTTCTTGTTTATTTCTTAAAATGTGCAAATAGTTTCTCTTGTTTTGTTGCAGGTGACAAGAATGGGACAAGTTCATGATTTCATACAGGTTTGGATACGCCTAAATGTTTCTGAGCCCAGATCTGAGAATCTAATACCGGGTAGTGATACACTTGAAAATGTAAGTGAAATGGACAAATTCAAGAGGGTCTCTTCAAACTACTGATATTTAAAAAAAAGCAAATTGGTCAACCCCGTGTTTTTGATGGATAATTCGAGCAACAGACTTCAAGTTTTACAAAGAAAATATGTTTAAGAAAATTCAGGAAGTTCTAGAGTGGTTCAGAGGGGTCCTGCAACATATGTAGAGCAAAGCAAATTTAACTGTGTTGTGAGACGTATACATTTGTATAGTGTATCTTCCTGACTTATATGCATATACGCTGTTAAAAAGCTATATCTATTCTGACATATTGCAACGGACATTTTGTTTTGCTATGTGTTGTTTGTGTGTAAGAGATTATGTTCTAGAACATATTGATTTATCATTCAGAATGATATGATGATATTGATTAAAAAAATTGAAATCGAATACTTTGTATATAGTATTATAGTATTTTTGGTGTTGTTTGTCATTGAATTCCTTAGTCGTCGGTTTGAGGAGACCGGGTAGGCATGACACATTTTGCATTATTTAATACAGAAAACTTGCATTATTTAATACAGAGAACTTGCATTATTTATAAAACCTGTGTTTGTTTAACTTATGATAGTCAGAGGATTACAAAAGCAAACGAAACATGACAACATAATGCAAGTCACAAATACACAAATAATCATACATCCTTGCAAATAAATTTAATATTATACATGTACTGAATGCTTAATTATTGATGATATAGATGTTTTCATTGCTGTTTTTCTAATTATAAATAGCATATTTAATTTATTTAAAAGTAACACAACTGAAGTGTTCAGGTGTACATAGTGATATTTATTACAAACGGAACAATAATTTCGCGATACGTTAGCCTCTGTCACCCGGCCCCCTTCTGATTTCTCCGCTACGCTATGCTACAAGTAAGACATGCATGATACGGTCTTGGCAGGCCGAGACTAGCGAAACGTTTTTAATTGTTAAGTTTTAATGCAGAGCTGTCCTGAAACATATAACATGGATAAAATACGCGATATAGCTTACCTTTATGGACAGCAAGCCAAGTAACAACAGCCACAATACAACCCTAACTTTCATTTTTTTTAAATTTAATTGAAATAAATAGTACGAGCTTCAGGGACATCTCTTAACTAAGTTAATATGACTGTGTCCAGATTCGTCAACATTAAAACGCAGATAAGTTGAGCTATCTCTGTTACAATGTAATAGTTTAGGTGATTTGATTGCAGCCAATGTAACAATACAGATTTGTGTAATTAAGAGATGACTAGATAGATAAAAGTTTTAAAAAAGATAACATTTTACAAACCATTTTAAAGAAACTAACCCGCCAAATAACGGTAAATTACAATAAAAAAAACGTTCATCAAAACTCTATCCAGGTGTTCAGGTTATATAATAATGTATATGTGCCGATTAAAAGTATAGAATATTCACGGGTTCTGAAGTATGAGTTGGTAACTCAGTTCAACCTCCAGTTTTGGGGTTTGGTATGACTGGTTAAAGCCGTTTGTGTTGTGTCTATAGAGTTTGCTCAAAATATATAATCTACTCTGTGTATATAGAACAAGTTAAAATATTTAGAAATATGAACTGTTCTCAATATATATGTACCCTTTGAAAAAGGTAATATTATTAAAAAAAAAGATGGAATGTGATTCAGGATATGCTTTGAACTAAATGTTACTTAGCGGTAATTAGCAATGCATTATATTGTACATTACATGTATAACTAAATTCTTACTAGAGTTAGAGAGCAGAGAGGTATTATTACAAATAACACTTGTATGAGGTCGTAACAATCACATCTGTATTGTATGTCAAAAAAATGTATGTACACTTGATATTTGAAATAAAATGTTGAAAACAAAAAATATATATATATAATTTATGTATATAAAAAAATTATATATACTGAACAAATAAAGAAACGTCCGACTTTTTTGCTGGTATAATCACAAGCCAGTTTTTGAGGGCGTATGAAAGCTTAAACAGCGCTTTAATAAAACAATGTTTGACGTTTGTTAGCACACTTAAGGAGTACTAAATATCCCATTAAACAGTTTCAAATTTGCCAAGCAATAATCTTTTATGGATGATATGGAAATATTAAAGGGAGATAATTTGATGATTTTTGATAATCAAAAACTGCCATCTTCACAATCTGAGTTATGTTTTTTTGTGATTTGTTTTTGGTAAGGAACATCTAGAGAATATGCATTCTATGTTCATAAAAATTATTTAATTAATTAAAAGACTTCTGGCGGTAGGAGGTATTTCGACCGCGATTTATTAATTAAATCTGTGAAATTACGTGAAAGGGATGATATATCCCTAGTTTATATACTGAAAGGAAAAAGAAACGCGACACGGGAATTTCCGCTATATATTGTATGTACAATCTGCTGCTGTTAATCGAATGCTGCATGACTACGTAAGATATTTCCTTTCGGAAAAATACTAAAACAACACGTAACACAGCAAATAGTATTCCTGCAAAGTTTCAATATTGACAGAGTACGCGTTTGGCGCTTGGCGCAACTTAGGATGCACAATTTTGCAAACTCTTTACGTTAAATACAGTACTGAAGTACTGAACTGGCTCAATTTTTCAAAGAGGAATTTCAACATTTATGAATTTCTTGTTACAACGTGTATTGTGATTAAAACTTCTACAACATCACAGTTGTGTCCGTTCTATAACTTACTGCAACCTTTTTTTACAATATATACCGGAAATTCCCGTGTCGCGTTTCTTTTTCCTTTCAGTATAATAACAAGCTTATGTGCGTCTATAACCACAGTCTACCCTCCAAGATGTTCACTTGCTGATTATCAATCACTGCAGACAGCGAACGTGTTGGCGAATAGAGGAAGACAAATGAATAGGCATGGGGACGACCACGTGAGGACGAACTTGATTATTATTGAATCGGAATATTGATATAAAATGGTTTAATCATCATAAAGATGATTTTAATCATGGACTATGACGCAGTTGTCGATTAATTACACTGCATTAATCATGTACGAGTACACTCATTACATGCCTTTAAAATCAAATTCATGGATACGAATAATTGAATAATAACTGAATTGTTATTAGCACCACTGACACATGAATTGAATTGACTGTTGTTTAAATTAACTATTGCTATTCCACCAACAACAGCTATCCTGCCAACAACAGCCAAATTTTACATATTACGTTTACCCGTTTTTAAACCTATTGACAATGAGGTATATATATAACTTACATATTTTGAGAATCCAAAGTCTTCAGACACAATATAAACGGCTATAGCTACCCAGGCCAAACCCCGGAACTGGAGCGTCGAATTATTTTACGCATATTCTATCACGGATATTTTTAGAACCCGTTAATAAACATTTACTTTTAATCGGCACATATGCATTATTATATGACCTGACCACCCGGATAGAGTTTTGATAGACGATTTTGTAATTTTGCCGTTATTTGGCCGGTTAGTTTCTTGTACGGCTCATCAACACCTTATAGGTTATTTAGAGCCGTCCCAGGGAGAGAGGAGAAGAATACATTTGAATCCGGGAATAAGTCCTACTCTTACTAACGAATATATTCCTATGGTTCTTTAACGTGCTCATGGATAGACTCCGATACACCGACCGCCCGGTTTAAGTCCGGACGAGGCTACGATAATGTGTCTTGCTCAAGAACACAACGAAGTTAACTTAGTGGCACCTGTGAGACTTGAACCCGGGTTCTTTTGATTTCAAGTCCTCCCAGCTATCCACTGGGCCTCGTCAGCCTGGTTTAATCTGCAAATCAAAATATTGTTTTCAGGGTTTGATACTTTTCGAGGCTCCCTGCCTCTTTCCGCATTTGCAAATTATGTTTCTATAAAACACAATCACCACATTTTAAATGTAATTAAGCTTTAAATTCCTACGTATACTTTATTGAGGATATTAGTGTTTTATATTATTATGTATACAGATAATGCAGTGTCAGTGCCTTTTACTACCTAGCTAATTATACGTGACTTAGAACTTCAAGACAACGAATGTCGAGTGCCGTAACCAACTGAATATACAGGTGGGAAGCAGAGTGGTTATTTAGCTCCGCCGACTACTTTTCATAGCAACACATGACAACGGAAAGTAGTACGTCATTTTCCGTCGACGTAAAACAAAAGTGAAACGGTCGCCATTTTCCTTTTTTATTTAAACACGTAATTTCGAAAATTGAGAAAATTTTACACGATTAGAATCTCTGTTCCCCTTTAAGTTTCGTCATCTGCAGCTGTATTGACTTTAGAAGCTTTACTGTGTGAGCAATTGCGAGATTCGCCGTTTTAAAATTTTGAAGCGAGGGGAAATAACTCGTAAGAGATGCCGTTGTTAAAATGCGTTTAAAAATGATAACGCTTGTGTTCGTTTTTAATTAAATACAAGGAGATACTCCAAATATGTTGTTTAAGCTTATATAGTATATGACGTGTGCTACATGTTACGATAACCATGTTATTTCTTTATCAAAATTACACGCTAAAACGATAACATTTTCGACGCGGCACTGTCGGTCAAAAAGTATAACGAGCCTCAGTGACAATCTACAGTACAGGTGCGTATTCGGTGAAGGGGATAATATTGTAAAATAATTAGTTTTTGTAACCTGACCGACTCCCTTATAACTACAAAAGTACACTAGAAAACCATTTATCGAAACTCTATCCAGGTGTTCAGGTCATATAACAGTGTATATGTGCCGATTAAAAGTATAGGTTTATTAATAGGTTCTTAGAATACCTGTGATTGAATATCCGTAAAATGATGGTAACACTTTAATTCGACGCTCCAGTTTTGGGGTTTGGTCCGGCTGGTTAAAGCCGTTATACTGTGCATGTAGAGTTTGGATTCTCAAAATATGTAAGTTATATATATACTTTGTCATCAGTAAGTTTAAAAATAGTGTACATAATGTTAATAAAATGTGGCTGTTGTTGGCGGGATGGCTACTTTAATGAGAATAAAAAAAATCTTTACAAGTCGGGTTCTGCCACCCAAATAAATCGGTATCTAATATTTCTCAAGCTTATTAAAATCTTCATTTATAAAAACCACGTTAAAGAACCATAGAAATATATTCGATAGTAAGAGTAGCCTAAGGTACGGTCCCGAATTTCCCTCTATGGGGCGGCTCGAAATGTTAACATTTGCTAGTAAGAGCAGCTTAGGTATTTCACTCTCGGAGTGGCTCGAACTTTTGCCATATTATCAGCCTAATTAAGCTATATCACAGGGGTCAAATATACTAAAGTGTATTGCTTTAGCTTACCCAGGGCTAGGCTCAGTCTCAGAGCTGTAACTAGGTGATGCCACTTGACAGAAGTTGGCAACATCTGCAAGGATCGCTCAAAGAAAAATCAGTTGTTGTTCATATAGATGTGTTAATCCTTTACAGTACTGCTGTAGCTAACTGCAAACTTTGGACAGTGGAGCGGGGTGTGTGGTGCAAGGTCATCGATTCTGCGGGTAGGGAGGGTTCTGGGGGCATGCCCCCCACCCGGAAAACCAGTTTTATATTTATAGTAACAGGGACCTTGACCTTTGACAAAATGATCCGAATAAGCATTCCAAGTCTTCTCTCCATAAACTACAACTTGTGATGAAATTTCGTTAAAATCCTGCGAGGAAAAGTAAAGTTATTGAGCGTAAACCAGGTTTCTATATATATTAACAATGACCTTGACCTTTTACCCGGTAATAATTTCCGAGCTTTTGTTTTATGAGCCGTGCCTAATTGCAAATCCCGCTCATTGTCCTTAAAACGAAATTTTAGTCACCCCTACCGCTGTTAATATTAATCTAAATATCACAATGTACATAACCATTTCATTGCTCTTTAGACACCTGACCCGTTTCATAATATTATTTATACTAACCTTGACCTTGACCCTAGATCAATGTCCCAAACAATTTCTTGAAAAACACTAGGAGTAATTAAAGTTATTGAGTGGAAACCAGTTTTCTATTGAATGTAAAGAGATCTTGACCTTTGACCAAATGAACCGAATGACATTGATCCCAAGCGTTCCTTTTATGAGCCGCCCCTTATCTTGAAGTTTCGTTAACATGAATCTGGGGAATCAAATGCTTTTACGCGAAAAATAATTTTCTATATGGAATGACAGTGACCTTGACATTAAACTAAATGATATTAAAATCAATGCCAAACGTTTTGTCCTTAAGCCGCACCTTGTGATGAAGTTTTGTTAAAATCCCTCAAGTGAAACTAAAGTTATTGAGCGGAGACCAATGTTATATTTATAGTAACAGTGACCTTGACTTTTGATCAAGTGACCCGAATAAGTTTTATAAGTCGCAACTTGTGTTGAAGTTCCATTGATAAGGAAAACTAAAACGAAACATGGCAGACAGACAGACAGAGAGACTGACTGACTGACTGACGGAGTGCAATAATATAGTCTCTCCGATTACCACGGGTAGAGGAGTTTATTGTCCCTCAGGGACCGATAGGGGACCATAAATCGTTAGGCTCTGTCGAGCTATTCTGCGTTTCCGTGCCAAGCCTAATAAACTTGATAATAAACGGCACTGAAATAGTATCTCATTTACCCTGAAGATGTTCCACTTGTAATGTATGGTTTACTATATAGTTCTATCTGTTAAACACTGAATGATTGTGCTTTAAGTTTATACATATTTATTAATCACTCTCGATGGCTTCCTGGGAAGAACCAGTACTAAGCAATGTGGATTAATTATCTAACATTTCCAAGGCGAGAATCGAACCCACGATCTGTCGGTGGGGAGTCCAAAACTCTACCACTGGACCACACATTCCACAATGATTGTGCTTGACGCCAACCATGACGTTTTATGACGTCAGGTTATGAATATTACGTGCGATAAGTAATAGTTGTAGCATGGTCACTGAAAATTCCCTTTGTCATAGCACAGGTGTAAATCGTTTAATTGAAAATAACACCTGTCAGAATAAATGGTGTACTACCAGTTATTGGAAGTTAGAGTATGAAAGAGAGCAGGGAGCTGAAATGGACATGCTACAAAACAGATAGAGTATGGTTTCATTTCGTTTGTTAATTTAAACACCTCGATGGGCTACGCCCATCTCGATGTTTAAATCCACCAACTCAATGAGACAATACTCTATCTATTACATATCTTCTAGAGTCCGGTCTCAGAGGGTAAATTCACTTAAACACCGAGCTGGGCTTAGCCCATTTAGGTTTTTAAATAACCAACGAGCTGAGACATACTCTTAACGTTTAGTAGTATGGTATACTTAGTGACCCTGTCAGAATTACTACCGTTCTCCAACTGCCATTTATTGGAATTAAGAGCATGGTATAATTCCTCCCCATCAGTTATTTTGGTTTGTACGATTTAATGCTTTGTCCTGTTCTTCATCCATTAAGCATATCTTTTTACCGACAGTAAATAACCATTGAGATTAAATAGAGTTTTGGTTATCAAAGGGAAATTAAAAAAAACACTGCTTTATTTAATTTATGTTATCATGTCTATTTATTTTGTCTAATCAGCGTTATGACAGATATGATACAAGATACATACACGAATAAATGAAAGCAAGGTTGACACAGTACAGGTTATTATGACATCGGTGTAATGTTACCAGTTCATAAACTCATTACGTGGTCCCGCCTTAATTCCATTAAGCGATTGGAAAGCTTACATTAGCAGTATTTTATAACGCATATTTCGACAATAAAACACGTTTAAAAACATTTTTTTACGTGACATGCAAACTTTTTAAGCCGAAATTAAGGTTTTATTTCATACCCCCAGCCAACCCCGTTTTGGGTGGGGTATCAACGTTAATACTCGGACCACGTAATAAGTAAAATAGCAATTGTAGGTGAATTATTGATTTTTTTTGATGGATTTGATGAGAGAGTGGGGTGGGTATTGGGTGGGGGTCTTATCATGTTGTTCCATTTTTCTTACAGAATAATTATTCTAATTGGGTTGTCGGATTGAAACTTTGCATACTGAATTTATTTACCTCAATACGTTTTATAGTTTGCCTTTAAACAACTGAATTAAAGGTCCCCGCAACTCAATGTCAATCTTAAACACGCTCACACACTGAATTTTCTTAAGATTTTAAACTGCACGATTAAAAGTTTGAGATTAAGACAGTGAGCTCAAACGTGTAAATGTTTACCCTACTTTTTAAACCAATCAGATGGCTCAGACTATGGTAAACAATAAGTCGGATAGAGTTTGAAGAGAAATCTTCACCATTAAGCAAACCGCGGTCGGTTGCTATGCTCCCTCTCTTCTTAATGGTGAAGTTTTCCCCTCCCTTCTAAATGGTGAAGATTTCTCTTCATAGCATCTATGCTATACGTGCAAACGTAAAGTGTGCGTTTGAAAAAAATTACCTTATATATGTTTCTTTGATGACGGTAATTTGACACACATTTTCAGTGGCGCTTCAAATTTCAAATATATATAAATATTGCATCCCAGTGAAAGTGGATATTGTCAACCTGAGGAAAATAATGTCAACCGAGGCGAAGACGAGGTTGACATTATTTTTCCGAAGGTTGACAATATCCACTGTCACCCTCACTGGGATGCAATATTTATTTTATTATACCGAACACGTGTTTTGATTAAAATTTAAATTTACGAGTGGGAAAAATCGTAATTTTTTTTTTTCTTCAAATTTATATTTTTATACCAGTTTTGATTTAAAGTAACACATCTGCTCGCCACATTTTTGTATTGTCGTTTGATAAACAAAGCGTCTTACGATTGACATAACTTCAACTGTATTTTAATAAGCGTCCACCGATTTCCAACTGCCAAAGCGTGTTGTTATTGGAAAAAAACACTATTTTTTATACTTCCCATGACGTCAAAATCGGGTAACAGTAAAAATTGTTTACCGGTGAACAGTAACAATTGCTTCACGTTAAGGGTATGGGCAATTTATACAGGAGTGTAAACGTGAGGTATAATAATATGTTAATATGACCATGCACTTTCAAAGACAATTTCATTAAAAGGTAAAACAATCAGCATTAGACTAAAAATTAGCACTTAAGTGGGAAATGAAAAGTTACTTCCTCTTGTGTTGTGTTCATTGCTTCCATATTTTCTATTCAAATACTTCAGTCACGCAAAACGACAATATTTTGCTCGATGCAAGCAAAACGTAAGGCCTATTCCGCGGTTAATAAACATGCACATGAAAAGATCACAATGCAGAGCTGCAAACGTTGGTGATTGAGTGGTAAGCAACATTTGACTTCAAATCGGAAATTTTCTTATTATTTGATCTTGGTGCCAATGGTAACACATTGTAGTAAAAGTAGATATACAAATCGAACAGGAAAAGTAGCATTCAACGACGCAGTCAACCACAAACACACAGAGAGACAAAGAACAACTTTAAAGATGAATAAAAGAATAAAAAGCAAGATAAGACATCAAAAGAACAAAAGGGTTGACAATAGGTCAGTGGCAAAAAAAGGCCACTGGGGATTTAAACCAGGTTCTAGGGTTCACGAAACGTCAGTCTTACCCTATTGTCACTCCAATAAACGTGACATTGTAAACAAAGATATCCTCGCCAAATCTCGAACAAACAAGGCAGCATTAATAGGAAATATAAGTAAAACACACCAATGATCATGTATATACACTGAACAAAATTTCTAAGTATGAACTTTTTCTTATTTTAAATATATTTTAGAATAGATATATAAGTATTTTGTTTTGACCCATAGTTTGTAAAACTTTTATTTTTTGTGTAAATTGTTACATCTTTTGAGAGTTACTCTCCCTTTATATGAAAACGTGAAATGTACTGATAAAATGCATAACATGAGTCAAAGATCGCTTAAAGATATACAATTCTTAAAATTGGTATGAAATAATAGAAAAAAAACATAAACAATTTACCCATTTATCGCAGATTTTCCGTCTATAAACAAATAAAATATGGATAATCTTAAATTACCTCCCATTATATTGAATATTGTTTGAAATTCAAGTAACTGTAATCCAGCGTTAAAATTAAATATTTCGATTTTTTTTTGCAAACGCATTTATAGTGGTAATGCTAGTAAAACATGATGTCAAAAAAATTTAACTGGCATATTTTAGAATTAGGAACATCGAAAGCTTCACTAATTCGAAGTACTTAATAAAATCAAATCATATATACCCAGTTGTATAAGTGTTATAACTTATTTCTAAGAAAACACATTGACTTAAAAGTTTTAAAATATGTTCATGCAATCAGAGCAGACGATTTACACTCGTTATTTTGCAGTTTAACCGTATCTCTAATCAAGCTCAAAATACACAAAACAATGAGAATATTATTGACATATTCTTAGGTTGGTACTTAGCAATTTGGTTTATTGTATAAAATAAAAAAAAAGCCTAAAAGCCACAAAGTAAGTACTCAATGACTCCGCAGAAGGTAGAGCTACAAGAGAACAAACTGTTAAACTCTTAGGTGGATGAGTGATCTAAGGCGCCATCTCAAAACTACTTACTTCTGACTCTTACGTCTATATGTCCGCCTTATGGTTGTACACCTATACAAGACAATATTGTTGATACTTGAGTGAAGGATCTACCACAACCATAATCTTACCTTTAAGATGCCTTTTATATAAGTCTGAAAAAATGACGATAAATTCATTAATTTTCAATAGCCTGGAATAACATAACATATAAGTTCTTGTTAAAAGTCTCAGACAACTACTCAAAATGAACAAATGGCAGCAAGAGCCTTAATATTCGGTAAGTATGAACTCGAGTTGTTTACTTTTGTAATACAATTTCATCATGTTTTAACATAATATCTAGATTGAACTTTAACATTATTAGTTTGGCCCATAATAGTTCTAGCATTCATAATGACCAGACATGCTAAATAAGAATATGAAGAAAAGTCACTAAGACAACCATAACTTTTTACAGTTTTCATGAAGGGAAGAAATGTACTTAAGGACTATTGGTCCGCCATCTTAAAAAAACGATATAAAATGGATAAGATGTGGTCAAGTGAAATTGTCAACCAAACTCCTAATTTAGGCAAGAGCATTGTCAACCATATAGTACATGACAGTAATTCAAAACTATTTATGTGAACATAATATCAGAAAGAATACTTATATCACAGAAATAGTGCCCTTTATATCCGAAAAAAAGATACATGTCACTCAAAGTTGTTTTTGCCATTTATCTGAAATAAATTGGTCCATAAATAGTCGCTTTATATAGAGAAGGCATAGGAGACATCATTTCTAAATAAAATAATCCATTCATCACATCATCTAAAGTTCGCAGTACACCATTGTTAAAAAAGAATATTTTCTTTATATGCTCTATGCCTCAATATACACCTGATACACATGAAAAGCGAACAGGTACATTGCAAAGTGAAACATGTGGTATGGTGAAACAATCGGATAAACAGTTCATTTGACCGGATTTATATATTGTGAGCGGTTTTATTTGAATATAGACATGCATAAAGGCCAATTAGTTTTGTTTTAGAATTGTGTTTAACACATACACACATATAGCTGCTGGTTATAATATATTGACAGAGAAAGTTAGTTACCGTCACCATACTTATTTTGAAACCACATGCCATTGAAAGAATATCTTTTTTTTTCAATGATGTACTTTGAAATTTGGATGATGGGATAAGAGATGATGTCTCGTCTGCTCTCGGTGGATGAATGGACTATTGTATTTATTGGACCGATTTATTTCGCATTTGGTTCAACATTTGTGGATCTTTTTCTTTAAAGATGGCGGACCAATAAACCTTAAGCTTTAAACTTAAATGATCCGAATTAGGAATAAAAACAGGAAAATCACAGAACACAGCAATTGAAAACACGCAGTAAAAGCAAACAACAATAACAAGGATACACAGAAGCAAATAATATGACACGCCACAACAACATCGCATACAACTGAACAATCGCTCACAGAGGCCATTACATTGACCGCTGTCATAGCCTGCGACACGCCACACACGACATTGCATACAACTGAACAATCTCTCACAGAGGCCTTTACATTGACCGCTGTCATAGCCTGCGACACGCCACACACGACATTGCATACAACTGAACAATCTCTCACAGAGGCCTTTACATTGACCGCTGTCATAGCCTGCGACACGCCACACACGACATTGCATACAACTGAACAATCTCTCACAGAGGCCTTTACATTGACCGCTGTCATAGCCTGCGACACGCCACACACGACATTTCATACAACTGAACAATCGCTCACAGAGGCCATTACATTGACCGCTGTCATGGCCTGCGACACGCCACACACGACATTGCATACAACTGAACAATCTCTCACAGAGGCCTTTACATTGACCGCTGTCATAGCCTGCGACACGCCACACACGACATTGCATACAACTGAACAATCTCTCACAGAGGCCATTACATTGACCTCTGTCATAGCCTGCGACACGCCACACACGACATTGCATACAACTGAACAATCTCTCACAGAGGCCATTACCTTGACCTCTGTCGTAGCCTGCGACACGCCACACACGACATTGCATACAACTGAACAATCTCTCACAGAGGCCATTACATTGACCTCTGTCATAGCCTGCGACACGCCACACACGACATTGCATACAACTGAACAATCTCTCACAGAGGCCATTACATTGACCTCTGTCATAGCCTGCGACACGCCACACACAACATTGCATACGACTAAACAATCTCTCACAGAGGCCATTACATTGACCGCTGTCATAGCCTGCGACACGCCACACACAACATTGCATACGACTGAACAATCTCTCACAGAGGCCATTACATTGACCGCTGTCATAGCCTGCGACACGCCACACACAACATTGCATACGACTGAACAATCTCTCACAGAGGTCATTACATTGACCGCTGTCATAGCCTGCGACACGCCACACACGACATTGCATACAACTGAACAATCTCTCACAGAGGCCATTAGATTGACCGCAGTCATAGCCTGCGACACGCCACACACGACATTGCATACAATTGAGACATCTCTCACAGAGGCCATTACATTGACCGCTGTCATAGCCTGCGACACGCCACACACGACATTGCATACAACTGAACAATCGCTCACAGAAGCCATTACATTGACCGCTGTCATAGCCTGCGACACGCCACACACGACATTGCATACAACTGAACAATCTCTCACAGAGGCCATTACATTAACCGCTGTCATAGCCTGCGACACGCCACACACAATATTGCATACAACTGAGCAATCTCTCACAGAGGCAATTACATTGACCGCAGTCATAGCCTGCGACACGCCACACACAACATTGCATACGACTGAGCAATCTCTCACAGAGGCCATTACATTGACCGCTCTCATAGCCTGCGACACGCCACACACAACATTCCATACGACTGAGCAATCTCTCACAGAGGCCATTACATTGACCGCTGTCATAGCCTGCGACATGCCTCAACAACATTACATACGACTGAGCAATCTCTCACAGCGGCCATTACATTGACCGCTGTCATAGCCTGCGACACGCCACAACAACATCGCATACAACTGAGCAATCTCTCACATAGGCCATTACATTGACCGCTGTCATAGCCTGCGACACGCCACACACAACATTGCATACGACTGAGCAATCTCTCACAGAGGCCATTACATTGACCGCTGTCATAGCCTGCGACACGCCACACACAACATTGCATACGACTGAGCAATCTCTCACAGAGGCCATTACATTGACCGCTGTCATAGCCTAGGACACGCCACACACAACATTACATACGACTGAGCGATCGCTCACAGAGGCCATTACATTGACCGCTGTCATAGCCTGCGACACGCCACACACAACATCGCATACAACTGAGCAATCTCTCACAGAGGCCATTACATTGACCGCTGTCATAGCCTGGGACACGCCACACACAACATCGCATACAACTGAGCAATCTCTCACAGAGGCCATTACATTGACCTCTGTCAACGTCTAAGAAAGTAGCCTGCGATCACGCGATAATTTGTCACATGACCAAAGCTAAACTATCATAATTGCGAACAGAACTTCAACACCGTGACACCACCAACTATCGGCTGTTGATTGACACAAATAGTCTACACAAATTAACTGAATTAACTTTATATGAAGGGACATAATCTTTTTAAGTACATTCCGAACTGGGCTATACAGTATTACTCTTCTCAATTAAACAAAACATATTGTTATATACGGAAAGACTACAGCGCTTCAAAAAGAATACAAGAGGTGTTAAACTTATAATGTAACACTTTCATTTTGTTATGCCCACAGCACTAAACAAACGCAAATTAGATGTCAATAAATACTTAAGAAGGGATCCTTTAGAAGCAACAAACACAAACACTGACAAAAGCAGCACACTCGAATTTATTGAGTACGTTCATGAGAGTTAATATAAAATGCAACACACCTCACGCCTCCTAGCACCGGACGGTGACGTTTGATGTTTGTCTGCAGTCTTGTGTTGTCGTGCCTCAATGGTTTATTCTCTTGTTGCTCTGCCTTCTGCCAAGTCATTGAGTACATTCTTTGTGGCTTTCTAGACTATTGCTTTTTTGTATCTATATATACATGAGCATATTTGTGTTTTACTTATATTGCCTATTAATGCTGCCGTGTTGGTTAGAGAATAGTTCATGGCGGGGATTTCTTTATTTACACTGTACCGTTTTATTGGGTTATCAGTAGGGTAAGTGTGGGGTATGGTTCACCCTAGAACCTGGTTTAAACCCCAGCGGCCTATTTTGCCACTGACCGTTCCAAGGCGGTAGCCCTATTGTCAACCCTTTTGTGATTTGTCTTATTTGGCCTTTTATTCATCTTTAAGTTTGTTCGTTGTTTTTGTGTGTATTTGTGGTTGCCTCTCGTCCTTGAATGCTGCTTTTCCTGTTCGATTTTTATATCTATTTCTACTTTAAAGCCACACATATTGGGCTTGATGATCCCAAAGTACCAGTAAGTAATAACATAAGTAATAATGTCATAAGTAAAGAAAGGAAAAATAGATACCTTAAGATTTTGGGGAAAAACACAAACATTTTTTGTCTTATAAAATATGAATACAATGCGTTTGTTGGTTAATTTAGAAAATCATCTGTACATACGAGCAAACTGTCCTATTATTTGTCAATTTCTTAATTGCGATAACATTTGCACTTTTAATACAACATTTATATTTTTTTTAAACATACGATCATATTTAAATTGTAAATACAGTTTTAAACAATTATGATATGCATATAGTGGAATTGTTTCTATTATTACTTATCACATAACACATATACGAAAGCGAGCTCAGCTTGTGTCGCGTATACACGTCATTAGGTAAACAAATGCCAAAGTTCTGTCAAAAAATCAACAATACCAAGCTATGTAAGATTTTCTCTGGCTAATCTCACTGTGGTGTAACCAGTAGGGCTAATTCATTTTGTACAATCCAAGATGGCGGACAGTCTAAACAGCGAGAGGTAAGTATATCACTTTTTGATTTATTTTTTTGGGCTTAATTTTGCATTACAAAACCTACAACAGGTATTGGCAGTCAGGTGAATGACTCATTTTCGCACGGCTATTCAGTTTGTAGCGAATGGTCTCGTATTTTTCATGCAATCGTTACCGAAAGGCACAAACAATTGTTGAGTTGAAATCAAAGCGAGGCAAGCCGTCCGTTTTTACGAAATTATCGTTTCTTTCTAAACGCCCACATAGTTTATTTTGTTTAAAATGTAACAAAACATGTCTTTCCCACCGTTTATTCGAAAGTGAAACAGTGCGGTTCGTATTCCGTCATGAAAACATAAACAGTGCGGTTCTATGGAACGCCAAATTAACATAAACCAGGGAGTAAGTATATTCCCTGCATAAACTCAATTAATTGAACATCTTCAATTCAATTGAAAAGAGGTTCAGCGCAATTGAAGAGAGGTCTAATTCAATTGAAAAGAGGTCTAATTCAGTATTGGAATTGAACCTGTCTTCAACTGAATTAGACCTGTCTTGAATTGAATTATACCTATCTTCAATTGAATTATACCTAACTTGAAGAGAGGTTCAATTCAATTGAAGAGAGGTCTAATTCAATTGAAGAGAGGTTCAATTCAATTGAAGTGAGGTCTAATTCATTTGAAAAAAGGTTCAATTCAATTGCGGAGAGGTTCAATTCTAATACTGAAGTAGAGAACTCTTCTGCGGCAAGGACTATCACAATTTGACTTCTATGGTGACTTGATTTACAAACTTTACCCCAAAATTGACAGTATATAAATCAATAATAAAATAATCTGTACGGATAACATATGTTTTAATATTTACCTCGAAAATGTATTCAAAACATATAATGTTTTATACTGATTACAATACAACTTATTAAACATAACTTTTCCTGTCTGGAATATTTTTGGAAGTGTATATAGTCTGTTCCACAAACAATTTTTAACACAATCTACCGCAACCCCTTGAAACAAATATTCCTCATAATACTTAGGAAAAATAGTTGAATAGATTTAAATGTAAAACTAAAATGTACCAATCCATCTGAATGCTCAGAATTGGGGAACATTTTGTAAGCATGCAGTTTTACTGCTTACTGTGGTGTTTAGCGGTGTGAAATGACAGTCCACTGGTGTATATGTAGCTTTTCCTACAAGTGTCACAAAGATGACGATTTTCTTGCTCATGTACACCCTTCATATGAACTTTAAGGTTGTCCTTCCTGTTTGCCTTATATCCACAGATTCACACTCATTCTGCCCATGACACTACTTCTCGTGTCGAACCAATGAACTCTGGTGGGCAAATGACAATGTTCAAATCGGACACTTAATTCTGTCACCGCCATGGATTGACCTCATTTGGCCTTTCATGTCCGACCCCTGGCTATAAGTCTTGCTGCATTTCGAACACTTGAACCGTTCAGTATTTTCATGTTTTTCAACATGCCGTTTATGCCCGGCGCGCGTTTGAAAAGTTTTCCCAAAAGTCGGGCATAAAGAAAGACCGCCCTCTTCAGGATCAACGATGAATAAAAATTAACAATATTGAACGCCTACGTCATTGCAAACCTAGAGATTTCTGGAAGCATTTTTCAAAGAAAAAGAAATCTTCGCAATGTGATATAAGGTCGCATGAGTTTTTTAATTATTTTTCTACTTTTAATATGGATCTTTCTGATGTTGTCAATGAAGGTGCGGAGACTTTCTGTAATAATCACGATTTTGACGACAATGATGGTATTTTTGATGAGCTAGATGTACCAATAACTGTGCGTGAAATAAATTTTATTATACACAATTTGAAAAAAGACAAATCATTTGCAGGTGATCGATTGCTTAACGAATATTTTGTAGAAGCATCAAATATTATATTGTCACATCTAGTAGATATTTTAATGGTATTTTAAATTCAGGACTATTCCCAGAGCAATGGATGGAAGGTATTTTAGTCCCGCTATTTAAGAAAAATGACCCAAGTAACGTTAACACTTGTAGAGGTATTAACCTTGTTAGCAGTTTCTCAAAAATATTTACTGGTATTTTAAATAAAAGGGTGTCGGACTGGGCCGAATGAAATAATGTTATTAGGGATGCTCAATTTGGTTTTAGAAAAAATGTCTCTACTACTGATACATTATTTGTGCTTAATGCCATTGTTAGTAAAATCCTTAATGAAAGTTTTCACCTAGCGTGTGCCTTCAGAAGCTGTAAAACACATTCAGACTATTTTGAGTGCTCTGTTGGCTTAAAACAAGGGGAGGTAATGTCTCCGATATTATTTTCACTATTTCTAGAAGATACAGAACTATTTTTAATGAATGATGTTAATTTTGGTATAAATCTTGATGATATTTATTGTATTCTTATGTTATTTGCCGATGACTTGGTGATAGTAGGTAAATCACACAAAGACCTCCAAACAAGTTTAGATCTTCTACAATGCGAGATGTGTTTGCTACACTGCTACATGTGGTTGCCACTGCTACACTGCGAGATGTGGTTGCCACTGCTACACTGTGAGATGTGGTTGCCACTGCTACACTGCGAGATGTGGTTGCCACTGCTACACTGTGAGATGTGGTTGCCACTGCTACACTGTGATATGTGGTTGCCACTGCTACACAGCGAGATGTGGTTGCCACTGCTACATTGCTACACTGCGATATGTGGTTGCCACTGCTACACTGCGAGATGTGTTTGCTACACTGCTACATGTGGTTGCCACTGCTACACTGCGAGATGTGGTTGCCACTGCTACACTGCGAGATGTTGTTGCCACTGCTATACTGTGAGATGTGGTTGCCAGTGCTACACTGTGAGATGTGGTTGCCACTGCTACACAGCGAGATGTGGTTGCCACTGCTACACTGCGAGATATGGTTGCCACTGCTACACTGTGAAATGTGGTTGCCACTGCTACACAGCGAGATGTGGTTGCCACTGCTACACTGCCAGATGTGGTTGCCTCTGCTACACTGCTACCCTGCGAGATGTGGTTGCCACTGCTACACTGCTACACTGCTAGATGTGGTTGCCACTGCTCAGCTAGTATGCATTGTTTTCTGTTAATGCAATATGTCAAGGATCTGCCAAAACAGATGGACAAAATATGCTGCTGAATCGTGCGATAAATATTTCAAAGATAATATTCAGGTCGTTAGACAACCAGATGATGTACGATTGACCTTGTTACAGAAACATCCGTTATAATCCGATATAATACTCTAGCATGTTGTTGTAGGCATCTCGGCAGCAATAGTATGGCCATTTGCATTGATGGTAGCTTTCTCTGCAGCCTTACATCACTAATTTAAAATATGACACATGCGGAAGTCAAATGAAGCAAGGAAATGGTTATGTTGCCATATTGTAATGCAACCATCTTAGCAGACATTTTGGAAATTTGTATTTAACTAATAATTAAGTTGAAGTCAGAAATGGGTTCCTGGGCCCAACAAAGTCAAGAAGTCAAGAAATGTTATTTCATAATTAAGGCCAACGGCCCGTCATAAGAAACAAGTTGATAACATTATTATACAAACCTAGCTATAGACACCAAAATGATAGACATAGCTAACGCAGAAGCCAATATATTGTCATTTTAATGTCACGGCAGCCATCTTGGCAGACATATTGGATATTTTTATTTAATGGGAATGTAGAGACACAGCCAAACAATGTATATTATTGAGAATTTTGTAAAACTTGGAAAAAGGTGGAAGAATGATCAAAATCGGATGATAGACAAAAAAGATATGCCCAATTGAAGGTTATTCTAAAACAGATATTGGAGCCGCCATTTTGAAAACTATGACGTCATAGTACCAAATTACCATATATGGAATATTGGTGCTATTGAAAATGATTTAAAGTTCTCTGGCCATGTTTTGTTTCATGTCCATGTTTATGTTTATTTAAATTGAAATCAATACACAACAATAGATATTTACAATTCACACATTGCAATATCTGTGAAAAGCGAGAATTAGATTTTATTTGATGACGTAGAAACGTAAATTAATCAACAGGTAAATGTATTTATCAATTATCTGGCAATAGTTGTGCAGTTATACAATTCAGATGTACCTCATTTCCCCGTACAGTCACGCAGTGGTATAAGTAGTATCTACGTCATGAAAATAATACTTATTTTTGCATACAATTTAGTAGCGGTTTTCAATAACTTTTCTCTCACGAGAATATCAAGACATGTTCATATGATGTTTAAGAGTTAAATTTGTTAATTGATAATACTACAAAAAGGGTGGCCATTCATTTTTAAAGCAACGAAAATCACTGCAAATGAATGCAAACTTCTTTACTGGTCATATCAAGCATTATTGCCATTAAATACATATTTTTCATACAGTTGCTGTCATTTTCCCCCTAATAAATCTTTAAATTTTCATATTTATAAATATTCCATGTCACCATTTAGAACTGTGATATCGTGGCTCTCAAAATGGCGGCTTCCATATCCGTTTCAACAGAACCTTCAAATGATCATATCTTCTTTGTTTAGCATCCGATTTTGATCATTCTTTCGCTCTTATTCAAGTTATTCAGAACTCTCAATAATAATAATGTTTGGCTCTGTCGCTACATTCCCTTTAACTTATAAAGTAAGATGAATTCAGAAATGGATTCCATGACCCAAAAAACCTAGCCAAAGATACCAAAATGATTGCAGAAGCCACGATAATGCCATTATAATGTCACGGCAGCCATCTTGGCGGTCATCTTGGATATTTCAATTTCCTCAAGGATGCCAACGTGGCATCATTCAGATTCAGAATCAACATACCTTAAATATATAAAAAAACATCAAAAAACATTGTGTGGACGATAATTTTGGATCTTGGCTAAAACGGGGTTCGTCAACGAGACTATACACTGAACAAAATGTCTAAGTATCAACTTTTGTATCTTAACTAATTTTCTTATTTTAAATATATTTTAGAATAGATATATGATAAGTATTTTGTATTGTCCCATACTTTGTAAAACATTTATTTTTTGTTTAAATTGTTACAACTTTTGAGAGTTACCCTCCCTTTATATGAAAACATGGAATGGACTGATAAAACACATAACATGAGTCAAAGATCGCTTAAAGATATAAAATTCTTAAAATTGGTTTGAAATAATAGAAAAAAACATAAAAATTTACCCATTTATAGCAGATTTTCCGTCTATAAAAAATTGAAATATAGATAATCTTAAATTACCTCCCTTTAAATTAAATATTGTTTGAAATTCAAGTAACTGTAATTCAGCGTTAACATTAAATATTTCGAAAAAAAATAAAGATTGCAAAAGCATTTGTAGTGGTAATGCTAGTAAAACATGATGTCAAAATAATTTTAACTGGCATATTTTAGAATTAGAAACATCTAAAGCTTCACTAATTCGAAGTACTTAATAAAATCCTATATACCCAGTTGTATAAGTGTTATAACTTATTTCTAAGAAAACACATTTACTTAAAAGTTTTAAAATATGTTCATGCAATCAGAGCAGACGATTTACACTCGTTATTTTGCAGTTTAACCGTATCTCTAATCAAGCTCAAAATAAACAAAACAATGAGAATATTATTGACATATTCTTAGGTTGGTACTTAGCAATTTGGTTTAGTATATATACATTTCTTTGGTACGTGTATGCACAAAGTGACATAATTATCCATACAAGGGGGTATTTAAAAGTTGCAGAATGTTTCAACTCCGGCGTCTCAACTAGCAACCTTCTCTGGTGCCGGGCACCAATTATCACTGGATTAAGCGCTTCCCATACATGTACAATAGCGCATCCGTGGCCAGGATAGTAAAAAGTTGCGTCTAACATGATCTCGCCTCTCATCGCTGCGGGTACGAAACCCACTGGGAGCTCGACTTGTCAAGATAGAAGTGTCGAATCTTAGGGATAGCGGGAAGTATATGTAGTACTGGTTCTACGCAGGAAAATGCAGTGGTCTGCCTCTACCATAAAAACAATCGACCGCCATATATTTCTTAATATATGCTAAAAATGACGTAAAACACTAAATAAACAAAACAAACAAACACACATTTACAAGGCGACGAAACCGGTTCATACTTCTCGACGAAGAAGAATCTTCTCAAAGAATCGAACCCGGGTGGGTGAAAATTACGCTATACACAGAGCTAACCAGGCAACTTTGAGTTATCTGGCGTGACCCAGTGGATAGCACTGTGGAACCGAAGTCCGAAGGTGCCGGGTTAACACTTTCTCAAATTTTACAGTGACTAGCCTTTAACCAACTCAGATTCAGTGGCCAAACATAATTTTATTGTAATCTTTGGTGGGTTGGCGGTGGAGGATATACAATGTTGGAAAAGCGCAATAAATTGTGCTTAAACGTAAAAATAATAATATATTGCGCATTTAAATTTACAATGTGGCCCTTACAAGAATAATTTTACATTTTTACGCTTTATGGAAAAGTAAGAAAACTACGAAGACTATTAATAACTGTAGTAAACGAAAATTCCTGACACTTTTTTAAGTTCAGTTTCACTTCTTTTAAACGCAGTTAGTTCAGGATTGAAAAAAAGTTAGATCGAAAAATCATACCTGAATCAGTAGGAAAAAGTTCGATTTCCTGTTCGAGTTACCGAAAACGAACATCTTTTAAACAATCGATTCCCGACCGTGTTAATAGTGAAGAGGTTTCTTCATCATCTCTTTCCGACTTAGTGTGTACCACAGGTTTATCGGTAGTCTCTATATAGGTTACGCTGTAAACCACGAATAGCGCTGGTAATAAAAACATTCATGAATATTTGAAAATCTGAGGCAACTGATTGGTTGACAAAGCTGGATGAACACTAACGGCAACTGTAGCTTATGGCGCGGTATTATAACGACATGTATCAATGGCACCATGTAATGGAGAGAAACCGCAATGTCATGGGGTCAATAACATGATGGAACTTTGCAAGATAATAGTTGTAAGAAACAAACTGCCTCATGCCATTGTATCACATCGTGACGTCTGTCAATCTTCAGTCTTAACTTACAACTTGTCTTCATACCACTGCATCGTGCCATCTTACAATTGTATCACGGCTTCATTGACATTTTCTAGCAAGCGCTGTATTATGACTTTCACAGCATTACTTAGTTAACACAAAATAAAACTATCAATGGATCTGTTACTGGTTTTTTAATCCTTGACCGGCGGTATACAGTACTGGTTCTATCAAGGAAAATGGGGTGGCTTGCCTCTACAACAAAAATTATCGACCGTCATATATGACCTAACATGTGAGAAAATGATGTAAAACAGCATTCAAAACAGTTCTGTCCTCTTAACAAAAAACTTATATATGTTCTTTAATGAAGATACGTGTCATAGTGTTTATTGTGTGTACATGTGCATACTATGTGCCGAACGGATATGTTTTGTTAAACACATTTACTCATCAATTAGCTTTACTTTATGATGTTTAATTAAGAATTGGTTGCATTTGTTCGATGTTCATGTGGTTTTAAAGGCTGGGACTAAATGGCATAAACACCAAAATATGCGAGATAATTCTTATATTCTTATTATTTTTTATTCCCGTCGCTATAGTAACATCAATTACGTGTCTTGGGATACTGATACTGATACAAAAAATAAGGCACACTAGAGACAAATATCGTCAGTGAATTTTCAGACAGTCTAGAAGCTATTTCTATTGAGCCACACTGGATGCGTGAGCAGTAGCTCCACCTTTCTGCGGAACCAAACTGGATGCGTACGCAGTAGCCCCGCCTTTCTGCTGAGCCAAACATGTTTTATTTCAGCAATTTTAACAACATACATAAGATTATTACAATGCCTAGTTAATAGGATTGGAACGAAAGAAATACCGTATAGAGTTTGTTTCCTACATCTTGGTATGAAGCAAATACAATTTATATAGAAAAACTAACTAGGTTTTAAAAAAATCAAGTTTGTCGTGTGTCCCTTTAATCTGTCAATACGCGGCTTTTGTCCACTCTTCTTTTGTAAGACGTTAGGAATGTCATAAGTTTTTACATGGCTCTGTTAAATTGGTAATATATATTTATCACATAACATGGCTTCTGGGTGTGCAATAAAGCCATGACTTATTTCTCGTAATACACTAGTGTATTACAGATGCAAATGAGGACCGAATCACTATGTTTATATACAGTAAAACATTTAATCCCAATTGTGTGCATGGTATATCATACGGTACGTTCAGACGCCTTAATTATTTATCATTATTTGAAATGTAACTTCATAAAATGAATGTTAGTATCGTTAAATTTGGTTTAAGGTGCCGCATTATTTGTAAGGCGAACGCAAACGTAGCGACGTCATGTAAACCAACAAAACGACGTCATGATTTGTCTTACATATAAGTAAAATTGACAACATTAAAGTGAAACTATCACGTCGTAGGTGTGTTAATCTTACATTATTGACTTTAATAAACTCGTTGGATAAACAGATAGGATACTCGGCAAGAGTCTCGTATCCTATCATTTTATCAAAATCGTTTATTAAAATCCATATTACACAGTCACCCATGTCACTCAAGATCCTCTATATTTCATAAGCCTTTTAAATGGTATTTTGAACGAACTGTTTCTGCAAAAGTAAAAAAAAAAAGACTTATAAGAATTTTTTTTTTTTGTTGGTGTTGTTCTTGTTTGTTAAATACGAGAGCAAGTTAAGAAATCAACAGAGTAACATAAAGACATATTCATTACAGTCATTGTCATGATCCTGGTATTTTAATTAAAGCAGTTTTGAGTGTTTCAAAAGAAGACCTCTAATGTCATGTTACAGCATGTGGAGCAGACGTTGACCGTTACACGAACAGACGTTAATTGAATGGTACTGACTCAGTTATTCCGTGTATTGATTGTAATAATAATACAAATGTTCAATTAACGTGTTCTGTATCAAATTACGGGATTAGCTGATATAGAATATTATAAATGCTTTTTTTTTTATATCAAAATGAACATTTGAGCAGCAAATAAAATTTTAACAAATATGGTCAGACATTTGCATTACCGAATTATAAACAAGCATGTGATTCCAAGCAGTCTATGTATGTGAGACTTTGAAGCTGAAATCTGGGTAATGTCCATTTCTTTGCTCATTTGCTAACTGTAAAGCCGGTAACCAAATGCGGTGCTTGTATCCTTTTTAATTTGGTGGCAAAATGGGTTTAACAGGAGAATACAGAAAATAAAATCAACACGCTTTCTGAAACCTAACGTACCACCAGCATGCTTTCTTGAATAGTATTTGTATAGTATAGTTATGATAAATTAAATCCTTTGACTTGATATCAAAGTGAGCCATATTTCGACTTTATTTTGTATTTTAATCGCTGACATTGTGTTGCTGAACTTATTTCTAGTTCGTTGGATAAATGAACACAAACTGCCTTCGTCGATTTTATGACTTCTAAAATCGTGTTCAGCATCGAATCAAATCTGTTTTATTCGAGAAAGGGACATACAGAGAAAAGTGCGATAACTGCATTTAATATTTGTCACAGTTTGAGCTATGCCCCTATTTTACACTGAGCAATTCGCTGCAAGGTTAACGTTTCGTCACAGAAAGGAGCCGAGCTGCGCCAACTATCACTGTAGCCTCCCACCGCTAACGCTTGGGTTCGAGTCTCACTCGATGATAATGCTGTTACATGAGAAGTTTGCTAATTACTTGCAGGAGGTCAGTGGTTCTACTCTGATTCGTCATCGAGAGTATGAGTTTTCGTCTGCATACAAGTTCCTCTACCTTTATAATAAAGTGGTTGTTAGTGTAAAATCCAATTTAAACAAATCATATCTCAGAATTACTACACACGTTTGCCATCTTAAAATGCAGTATTTGCATAACTCTGACAGGAATTTTAGTGTTGTCTCTTTTTCGATATAGTGTGTTTTGGTTGAATTTTTTGTATATAATCCGATTTCATGAAAACGAATAATTTTTTACTATATATTTACTATTTTCAATTAGAACTTTTTTTTACATTCAGCTTGTTATTATGTCATTCTTTATTTGTGATTATATGAACTGAGATTAAAAGAATTTTTTATGGGTATCCGGTGAAGATAGGGAATTCCAACCCGAGGTATAAGTGTTTTTATCGGAACCGAGGCTCTGCCGAGGTTCCGATTAAAACACTTATACCGAGGGTTGGAATTCCCTATCTGAACCGAATATCCATGATAGATTATTTTTCTTGCATATCAGAGACATGTTGCGCGTTGACGCCGCCAGTTACTAACGTTTTGCATGTTTTCCTGCATACCGGATGTTGGCGCGCGTGAATTTTATCTCGACCCTAGGGTGAGATGGATATATCTAGCCCCGGTAAAATGACGGATATCCTTGTCCGGTATGCAAGAATGTTATTTCCATTCATTATTGTTATTTCCATTCAGACATAAAACTACCATAATGAGGCGGCGATATAAATAAGTTTGACCTATATTTATAAGTAAATAAATGTGACCTATATTTATAAATAAATAAATGTGACCTATATTAATTTTATAAGTAAATCATTTGTGTATTTAACTACGAGGACAATACATAAGTCAGCAAGTAGAGCAAGTTGACGTTTAATATTCGCTGTATAGCTATACTGTTTATATGACAGGAGGTAAGTCTGGTTAGTAGGGTATTTACTATCTGAAAAAGTAGTCTCTCTTCTACCTGAAGGGTTTTCCATATTTTATCTCGATGTACATGGAGGATGAGCCTGGCATGTTCATTCCTTTTAGGCGCCATATAACCTTTCATATGTTGGTGCGTCTTAAAACTCCAATTCAATTCAATTCAATTTTACCTGAAGGTTTGCTTAGAAGATTTTACTATACCGAGGATCTTTTATAAAACATCCTTGCTCGGTCAGTCACACCCGAAATAGTTATTGCATTAATATAGGAAAAAACGATCCACTAACGTGATTTTTGTATAGTATTTGATATTTCATCTGAATCACTACTATCCACACACACTTTATTAGAGTGGTTGAGTGATATATAAAGGTAAAGCGCTTTACTATCTAGTACAAATAATTCAGATGCATCAGTATATTATTTTTTTTTTACCATCAAATGAGAGCTTCATTCTGATTGGATAGTGGATTTAGCCGCATTAATAAACTGGAGCTGCATCTGTAAATTTAATGGGGTCATTTAAATTTACAGCTGCAACTGTATTTTTACAGATGTAGCTGTAAAAAATGGAGATGCATTTTATAGATGCGTCTGTATTTGTTACAGCTGCATCTGTAAAATGTATAGCTGCATCTGTATATTTTACAGCTGCATCTGTAAAATTGTACAGACACAGCTGAACAAGTGCTTTTGACCCTGATCGTACACCATACATTACGCTTCACTTTTCACTTGTGCGATGACTGGACTACCTCTTGGGACTATATGATTGTACCTTCTGAAACCCCAACTAACTGAGGTGGGTGCATGAGCTTTCGTCCCTCGGGTTTTCTGGTCGTACCATAGATTGGTTTTCTCTTTAGCTGCAACTACTATGGTTGTTCAGTACGATTCTGGATACATCCTGAGATGTTTTTTTATTTTGTATGTGTTTCTTTAGTTAGTTTCTCAGGATGTGGACTTTATTGTTAGAGAATTCCTTTTGATGAGATGTAGTTTTGTTTACACTGTCTTGTCTATTTGGGCGTTGAAGACAGGATAATAGCGAGGATTGTGCGCATATAAAATCGATTCAAGCTATCCAGTAGGCCTTATTGCCTACTGACCGTTCCAAGTCGGTAACCCTGTATTCACCACCCTTTCTGTTGCTTTTTGTCTCTTTCATTGTATTTTCAAGTCCTTGTTTGCAGTACAGTGTGGACCTACGATGCCATTGCGCACCGACGCTGTGGTTTCTATGGGACCCTATATCTCATTTTTACACCAAATTGAACAGAATAGTTTGTTTTTATTGATAAAAGTCGACGTTCAAATCCTATTACATGCAAAATAAAATCTTTAAACAATCAAAAGATTGAAGGCAGCTTCTACAAATTAGAAATGATAAAAGCGAAGCAAGAAGTATTGAAAACATAATACGACGTGATCATAAACAGAAACAAGCATTGGTTAAGTGGAGAAGTGGAGAGGTTACAATGAAGCTTTTAAAAGTTGGGTGCCGTTTACGGACTTTCAAAATATTAAGCAATAACACGCATTTATTAGATATGAAAGTGCGTTTAAGATATAAAGAAATAAATGTTATATATTATTATAAATTGGGCAAGATACTTATATAAAGGTATACAAACAACTAGAAGAGTAAAAAAAATAATAATAGAAAATATTATTAGTGAATAAGCAATGTTATGTGGAATATGATGTAATTCGTGCTGATTTTCTATATTGAAAAACAGCAACATTAATAAACAAAAAAAGATAACATTTGGAAATGGATGAGTATCTTATAAAGCTGGATGTAAATAGAAAAAAATCCTCGAATTAAAATGTGAAATATGTGCGAGCAGAAAAATAAAAACTTTTGTGGTAGAACGTGATATGTTAGTGATGACGAACCGGTTCCTTCTGACTGCTTAATGATTTCAAAATGTTTTAGTTATTTATAAAAAAGAATAATCGGGAATGAAATAATCTAACCTATAGTATTGATAAAATAGTGTCTGTGTTGAATTGATAAACCGGATTGGTAAGTAGCATATGCAATAGAGTTTCAGCAAAGTCTTTCCAAAACAGGTTAACTTGAGCAATTTAAAAATTGTTGGCGGCTTTTAATAGAAAATATGCTATGTATTTACTGATTAGGAGTTGTTATGATCAGTTTTCTTAAACAATATTTAAATTTGCACTGTAGCCATAGTTGGCAAATGTATCTTTTGCTTTTTGTGAAGATGTGGGAAAATTGGACTCATATCCCCATAATCTATACTACTGTTGCCTTTTTAAAAGATGTTCAATATATTAGACAGAATAAGCGTTTAGTGGCAAAGAGACAGATGTTCTAGTATTATAATGGATATCACACTGGGAAGATGTGTTGTGCTATTGATTTTTACTGGATTGTTTGTGGCTCAATATTACACGTTTTATTTATTTCCAGCTAACACGTTTAAATATTTATTTTCACCGAATCGCATATTAAACAGTAATACCAGTAGTAACAAGAATAGTCGTGTGGTAAATGAAAAACGTTTGCGAAATAACTCGCTCAAAATACCACTAGAAAAATGTGTACCGGTCACGGTCAAGTTGTCAAACGTATCACTTCCGGTCACGGCTCTTGCGAGTTACTCAGGCTCGGGTAATACATGGATACGCCATTTAATTCAACAAATGACAGGTAAATATCTGGAAGAAGGGTAGTGTGTTATTGTTATTCTTTTCTTCGCTTTTGGCATATAAAGGTATTTACAAGATGATCGAATGAAATTAAAAATGTTTTATTTTTGTATAATTTAGATATGAAATGGCAGCTTTTAGCAATGACTTAAAATAGATATTCTATACTGCTGATATTTTTTTCTCCGTAGGATGCCGAAACTTCCTTTTAGGATGTCAAAAACTACTTTATTTAGGAAATATCTACAAAACCCACATTTTTCAAAATATGCACACCGTTTCTAAACCTACTGACGACGAGGTATATATATAACATGGTTTGAGAATCCAAACTCTTCAGACAAAACATAAACGGCTTTACCAGCCAGACCAAACCCCCAAAAAGGGATCGTCGAATTAAGAGTTACCAACTCATAATTTATTTAACACATATTCAATCACGGTGTTTTAAAACCCGTGAAAAAAAGCATTATACTTTTAATCGGCACATATATTTAAAACTACGGTAGAATAAGACGAAAAATGAAAACTCAAAATTGTATTTGTTATTATGCAAGCATACTGGATAAATAAATCGAGTCAATAATTTCCGTGCTTCATAAACACTTCGATTGCCGTGTGTCCCTTTAATTTATATGATTTGTATTATTTATCAAAAATAAATATTCATGAAATATTCTAATGCACTTGAAAAAAACAACTGCAATTCTATTGGTTGCCTTTCAAAAATGTGCGCCCAATAAATAATGCATAATCCGTAGCAAATCCATTCATCTTGCATGTGACGTTAAACCGTTAAACATGTGACGTCTGTCTGCATCAAATTAACACTTTTAGTACTAATTGTAACAACCTGCACTAAAGGTATCAACAAAGTCTGCACTAAAAGTAACACGATTTTTGACTAACTCTATGCCCTAAAGGTAACAACACATTCTTGGTATAATACTAACATTCAGATTGGCAATACGACCATTATACAACACATTCTTGGTATAATACTAACATTCAGATTGGCAATACGACCATTATACAACACATTCTTGGTATAATACTAACATTCAGATTGGCAATACGACCATTATACAACACATTCTTGGTTATATACTAACATTCATATTGGCAATACGACCATTATGCAACACATTCTTGATATATTACTAACATTCATATTGGCAATACGACCATTATGCAACACATTCTTGGTATAATACTAACATTCAGATTGGCAATACGACCATTATACAACACATTCTTGGTATAATACTAACATTCAGATTGGCAATACGACCATTATACAACACATTCTTGGTATAATACTAACATTCAGATTGGCAATACGACCTATACAACACATTCTTGGTATAATACTAACATTCATATTGGCAATACGACCATTATACAACACATTCTTGGTATAATACTAACATTCATATTGGCAATACGACCATTATACAACACATTCTTGATATATTACTAACATTCAGATTGGCAATACGACCATTATGCAACACATTCTTGGTATAATACTAACATTCAGATTGGCAATACGACCATTATGCAACACATTCTTGGTATAATACTAACATTCATATTGGCAATACGACCATTATACAACACATTCTTGGTATAATACTAACATTCAGATTGGCAATACGACCATTATGCAACACATTCTTGGTATAATACTAACATTCAGATTGGCAATACGACCATTATGCAACACATTCTTGGTATAATACTAACATTCATATTGGTAATACGACCATTATGCAACACATTCTTGATATAATACTAACATTCATATTGGCAATACGACCATTATGCAACACATTCTTGATATAATACTAACATTCATATTGGCAATACGACCATTATGCAACACATTCTTGATATATTACTAACATTCATATTGGTAATACGACCATTATGCAACACATTCTTGATATAATACTAACATTCATATTGGCAATACGACCATTATGCAACACATTCTTGATATATTACTAACATTCATATTGGTAATACGACCATTATACAACACATTCTTGATATAATACTAACATTCATATTGGCAATACGACCATTATGCAACACATTCTTGATATATTACTAACATTCATATTGGTAATACGACCATTATACAACACATTCTTGATATAATACTAACATTCATATTGGCAATACGACCATTATGCAACACATTCTTGATATATTACTAACATTCATATTGGTAATACGACCATTATACAACACATTCTTGGTATAATACTAACATTCATATTGGCAATACGACCATTATGCAACACATTCTTGATATATTACTAACATTCATATTGGTAATACGACCATTATGCAACACATTCTTGATATAATACTAACATTCATATTGGAAATACGACCATTATACAACACATTCTTGGTATAATACTAACATTCAGATTGGCAATACGGCCATTATGCAACACATTCTTGATATAATACTAACATTCATATTGGAAATACGACCATTATACAACACATTCTTGGTATAATACTAACATTCATATTGGCCATCATACAACACATTCTTGGTATAATACTAACATTCAGATTGGCAATACGACCATTATACAACACATTCTTGGTATAATACTAACATTCATATTGGAAATACGACCATCATACAACACATTCTTGGTATAATACTAACATTCATATTGGCAATACGACCATTATGCAACACATTCTTGGTATAATACTAACATTCATATTGGTAATACGACCATTATACAACATATTCTTGGTATAATACTAACATTCATATTGGAAATACGACCATTATACAACACATTCTTGGTATAATACTAACATTCATATTGGAAATACGACCATCATACAACACATTCTTGGTATAATACTAACATTCATATTGGAAATACGACCATTATGCAACACATTCTTGGTATAATACTAACATTCATATTGGCAATACGACCATTATGCAACACATTCTTGGTATAATACTAACATTCAGATTGGCAATACGACCATTATGCAACACATTCTTGGTTTAATACTAACATTCATATTGGAAATACGACCATTATGCAACACATTCTTGGTATAATACTAACATTCATATTGGCAATACGACCATCATACAACACATTCTTGGTATAATACTAACATTCATATTGGAAATACGACCATTATGCAACACATTCTTGGTATAATACTAACATTCAGATTGGCAATACGACCATTATACAACACATTCTTGGTATAATACTAACATTCATATTGGCAATACGACCATCATACAACACATTCTTGGTATAATACTAACATTCATATTGGAAATACGACCATTATGCAACACATTCTTGGTATAATACTAACATTCATATTGGAAATACGACCATTATGCAACACATTCTTGGTATAATACTAACATTCAGATTGGCAATACGACCATTATGCAACACATTCTTGGTATAATACTAACATTCATATTGGAAATACGACCATCATACAACACATTCTTGGTATAATACTAACATTCATATTGGAAATACGACCATTATGCAACACATTCTCGGTATAATACTAACATTCAGATTGGCAATACGACCATTTTGCAACACATTCTTGGTATAATACTAACATTCATATTGGCAATACGACCATCATACAACACATTCTTGGTATAATACTAACATTCATATTGGAAATACGACCATTATACAACACATTCTTGGTATAATACTAACATTCATATTGGCAATACGGCCATTATACAACACATCCTTGGTATAATACTAACATTCAGATTGGCAATACGACCATCATACAACACATCCTTGGTATAATACTAACATTCAGATTGGCAATACGACCATCATGCAACACATTCTTGATATAATACTAACATTCATATTGGCAATACGACCATCATACAACACATTCTTGGTATAATACTAACATTCAGATTGGCAATACGACCATTATGCAACACATTCTTGGTATAATACTAACATTCAGATTGGCAATACGACCATTATACAACACATTCTTGGTATAATACTAACATTCAGATTGGCAATACGACCATTATACAACACATTCTTAGTTTAATACTAACATTCATATTGGCAATACGACCATTATGCAACACATTCTTGGTATAATACTAACATTCAGATTGGCAATACGACCATTATGCAACACATTCTTGATGTAATACTAACATTCAGATTGGCAATACGACCATCATACAACACATTCTTGGTATAATACTAACATTCATATTGGCAATACGACCATTATACAACACATTCTTGGTATAATACTAACATTCATATTGGAAATACGACCATTATGCAACACATTCTTGGTATAATACTAACATTCATATTGGAAATACGACCATTATGCAACACATTCTTGGTATAATACTAACATTCATATTGGAAATACGACCATTATACAACACATTCTTGGTATAATACTAACATTCATATTGGCAATACGACCATTATGCAACACATTCTTGGTATAATACTAACATTCAGATTGGCAATACGACCATTATGCAACACATTCTTGGTATAATACTAACATTCGTATTGGAAATACGACCATTATGCAACACATTCTTGGTATAATACTAACATTCATATTGGAAATACGACCATTATGCAACACATTCTTGTTATAATAATAACATTCAGATTGGCAATACGACCATTATGCAACACATTCTTGGTATAATACTAACATTCATATTGGAAATACGACCATTATGCAACACATTCTTGGTATAATACTAACATTCATATTGGAAATACGACCATTATGCAACACATTCTTGGTATAATACTAACATTCATATTGGAAATACGACCATTATGCAACACATTCTTGGTATAATACTAACATTCAGATTGGCAATACGACCATTATGCAACACATTCTTGGTATAATTCTAACATTCATATTGGAAATACGACCATTATGCAACACATTCTTGGTATAATACTAACATTCATATTGGAAATACGACCATTATGCAACACATTTTTGGTATAATACTAACATTCAGATTGGCAATACGACCATTATGCAACACATTCTTGGTATAATACTAACATTCATATTGGAAATACGACCATTATGCAACACATTCTTGGTATAATACTAACATTCATATTGGAAATACGACCATTATACAACACATTCTTGGTATAATACTAACATTCATATTGGCAATACGACCATTATGCAACACATTCTTGGTATAATACTAACATTCAGATTGGCAATACGACCATTATGCAACACATTCTTGGTATAATACTAACATTCATATTGGAAATACGACCATTATACAACACATTCTTGGTATAATACTAACATTCATATTGGAAATACGACCATTATGCAACACATTCTTGGTATAATACTAACATTCAGATTGGCAATACGACCATCATACAACACATTCTTGGTATAATACTAACATTCAGATTGGCAATACGACCATCATACAACACATTCTCGATATAATACTAACATTCAGATTGGCAATACGACCATTATACAACACATTCTCGATATAAGACCATTATGCAACACATTCTTGGTATAATACTAACATTCAGATTGGCAATACGACCATCATACAACACATTCTTGGTATAATACTAACATTCAGATTGGCAATACGACCATCATACAACACATTCTTGATATAATACTAACATTCAGATTGGCAATACGACCATTATGCAACACATTCTTGATATAATACTAACATTCATATTGGCAATACGGCCATTATACAACACATTCTTGGTATAATACTAACATTCATATTGGAAATACGACCATCATACAACACATTCTTGGTATAATACTAACATTCAGATTGGCAATACGACCATTATGCAACACATTCTTGATATAATACTAACATTCAGATTGGCAATACGACCATTATACAACACATTCTTGATATAATACTAACATTCAGATTGGCAATACGACCATTATACAACACATTCTTGATATAATACTAACATTCATATTGGAAATACGACCATTATACAACACATTCTTGGTATAATACTAACATTCATATTGGAAATACGACCATTATGCAACACATTCTTGGTATAATACTAACATTCAGATTGGCAATACGACCATCATACAACACATTCTTGGTATAATACTAACATTCAGATTGGCAATACGACCATTATACAACACATTCTTGATATAATACTAACATTCAGATTGGCAATACGACCATTATGCAACACATTCTTGATATAATACTAACATTCATATTGGCAATACGGCCATTATACAACACATTCTTGATATAATACTAACATTCATATTGGCAATACGGCCATTATACAACACATTCTTGGTATAATACTAACATTCATATTGGAAATACGACCATTATACAACACATTCTTGATATAATACTAACATTCAGATTGGCAATACGACCATTATGCAACACATTCTTGATATAATACTAACATTCAGATTGGCAATACGACCATTATGCAACACATTCTTGGTATAATACTAACATTCAGATTGGCAATACGACCATTATACAACACATTCTTGATATAATACTAACATTCAGATTGGCAATACGACCATTATGCAACACATTCTTGGTATAATACTAACATTCAGATTGGCAATACGGCCATTATACAACACATTCTTGGTATAATACTAACATTCATATTGGCAATACGACCATTATATTTTTTCCGGGAATAATAAGTTGCAAAATACATTCTTTATAGATGTATTTATTACACTTTTCTGCCAATAAAGGGGTGACCTATTAAATTGATACATTTTAGGTAAATATATGATTTTAGTAGCGCATATGTGTTCCATGGATAAACAGCATACACGCTAGTCCACCAAGAGACCAAATATGTTTAAACAACATACAAGCTAATACACCTCAATACTATATAAGTTTTAAAATATAGTTAAAATGTCATTAGATGCTCTTTTCACAAGCGCTTGCATTGGTAAAGTGATGACGATTGTATAATTTCGATTGGGAGAGTGGAAATCCTTGCGTGACAGATTCATTATCCTACGGAATAGTTTTCATATATTTTTGATGATTCAGTATCATGTGAATATGACCATAAAAGGTAAATTATATTGTAACAATAAAGTGCAGGATTCAAAGGGGCAGAGGCATCTCTGTACCTTTCTCTGTGCAGAACAGTAAGAAACTAAATTTTTACAACTCATTTATTTTTTTTTAAATTTATAGCCTAGTAACAACAAATGTATTACAGAAATCAACGATTTTTTATTCATTTTTCCAATTTTTGCCCCAAACTCTCATATTATTAACCCAATATCCATCTATAAACCGTGATTTACATGGAGTTGTATTTGGAAGAGAGAGCGTTTCCGCACTGTTAGAAAATTCTAATTTGTTCAAATGATTTTTTATACGATTATTCCAGTTTCCGGAGATTTTCTCTTAAAAACGCAACTTTTACCCCAAACTCAAAATTTAGCATTTCCCACCATCTTTATCTTGAGGACTTTTTTTCTGAAACTCGTTACATGTCAGTGATTCTAAAAATCCTAAAATACTTTCTGTTGGAATGTGTTTGACCTTAAAACCTATAATTAGTAGACTAAATGCCAATACCCCACATATCCGTGCGTGATGCATATAGAACTAACAGTTCTGTACTAGGCATAGACTAGACAAAACGGGTCATTTAAAAAAGAAAGGAAGAGAGAGGTTTTATATAGTCACTGCATGTGGTCCGACCCCATTCATTACTTGGATAAAATGTTGTTTAAATTGAATTTAAAAAAAGGAAGAACGTGATCGCCTCTACTAATGGCGAACTGAAAATATGACACTAGGTACCAACTGCTACTACCCGGTAACTGTTCATAGAAATGTACATGGTGAAATATTTGTACCGGACCACCCCGCACCATCCCCCCATCCCCCTCCCCTCCCAAAAAAAAAGCCAATACCACTAAAATGTTTCCATGGTGTCCAAGGGCGCTGTCAGTTATAATAATCAATAACGTGTAATGATAACACCAAGCTCATTATAATCATATCCTAATTACGCTTTGATACCCTCCGCTTTAGGCCTTAGAAGTGCAATCTCATTATAATCATATCCTAATTACGATTTGATACTCTCCGCTATAGGCCTTAGTAGTGCAATCTCATTATAATCATATCCTAATTACGATTTGATACTCTCCGCTATAGGCCTTAGTAGTGCAATCTCATTATAATCATATCCTAATTACGATTTGATACTCTCCGCTATTGGCCTTAGTAGTGCAATCTCATTATAATCATATCCTAATTACGATTTGATACTCTCCGCTATAGGCCTTAGTAGTGCAATCTCATTATAATCATATCCTAATTACGATTTGATACTCTCCGCTATTGGCCTTAGTAGTGCAATCTCATTATAATCATATCCTAATTACGATTTGATACTCTCCGCTATAGGCCTTAGTAGTGCAATCTCATTATAATCATATCCTAATTACGATTTGATACTCTCCGCTATAGGCCTTAGTAGTGCAATCTCATTATAATCATATCCTAATTACGATTTGATACTCTCCGCTATTGGCCTTAGTAGTGCAATCTCATTATAATCATATCCTAATTACGATTTGATACTCTCCGCTATTGGCCTTAGTAGTGCAATCTCATTATAATCATATCCTAATTACGATTTGATACTCTCCGCTATAGGCCTTAGTAGTGCAATCTCATTATAATCATATCCTAATTACGATTTGATACTCTCCGCTATAGGCCTTAGTAGTGCAATCTCATTATAA
Organism: Cyrtodaria siliqua; assembly: GCA_037043455.1. Lineage (NCBI taxonomy): Eukaryota > Metazoa > Mollusca > Bivalvia > Adapedonta > Hiatellidae > Cyrtodaria > Cyrtodaria siliqua. The sequence goes on from JAWPHD010007776.1 coordinate 63,554, forward strand.
TCATATCCTAATTACGATTTGATACTCCCCGCTATAGGCCTTACTAGTGCAATCTCATTAAAATCATATCCTAATTACGATTTGATACTCTACGCTATAGGCCTTACTAGTGCAATCTCATTAAAATCATATCCTAATTACGATTTGATACTCCCCGCTATAGGCCTTACTAGTGCAATCTCATTAAAATCATATCCTAATTACGATTTGATACTCTACGCTATAGGCCTTACTAGTGCAATCTCATTAAAATCATATCCTAATTACGATTTGATACTCCCCGCTATAGGCCTTACTAGTGCAATCTCATTAAAATCATATCCTAATTACGATTTGATACTCTACGCTATAGGCCTTACTAGTGCAATCTCATTAAAATCATATCCTAATTACGATTTGATACTCTCCGCTATTGGCCTTACTAGTGCAATCTCATTAAACTCATATCCTAATTACGCTTTGATACTCTCCGCTATAGGATCTGACAACACTGCCTTGGAGGTCACGTCAGATCGACTTTTCATCTAATTCTTTTAACATATTTATTTTACATCGATTGCGAAACAAGTTATTGCAACTTAGAGTAATCACTCTCGATGGCTTCCTGGGTAGAACCAGTACTAAGCAATGTGGATTAATTATCTTGCTCAAGGATAAATAACATGGCCGCGGCGAGGATCGAACCCACGACCTCTCGATCTGGAATTCGGCGCTCTACCACTGGACAATCTTAATCTTTTCATCTAATCAGTATCCTTGAGAAGAACAACTTAATTTAGCCAATGAAATCGCGAATTTCATATTCACGTTAGATGATGTTCGAGTGAACTTATTTTGTTTGTTTTTTTGTATGGTGTTTTACGTCATTTTCAACACATGTAAGTTTATTTTTTGTGGTGTAGGCAGACTACCCGCTTTCCCTGTTAGAACCAGTACTGTACACCTTCCGAGTGAACTGAACAAACGAAAATCCACATAAAGCACATAGATCTATATCCGAAAAAAAGATAGTCTTCGTGTGTTATTGCTATGGAGTGCACGATAAATTTAAAATAGGTATTAAATGGCATGTTTACATCAAGAATACGACAAAAATCATGGTCGCGCGGTCATGTTTATTGAAAACATTCGGAATAGTAACCGAGATTGTGCCGAAATGAGGTTTTCTAAATAGTATATCTTACTTCTGGCCCGCTTAGCTCAGTTGATAGCGAAGATGACTATTGCGACGTTCTATTCTATTACCCGGGAGTGCTACTTTAGTGTGGGTTCAACACCACGAAACGGTATATCATATGTTGTACCGCTATTGAATTCCGTGTTTTTTTTCAGTAAATATAAAATAATGGTTGGTGTTTATGTTTGTCAACGGAACTATTTTGTGCTTTAGCTAAAAGTTACGGACTTTGTCCCTTTCAATACCGAACTTTCAATACCAAGCGTAGACTGCTCCACGGCATTTGAGTGAAACGGGACATGCACAGTGAAGCATTCTATACCGAGCAATTTTGTAGGCTGAAATCGTAAGGTCAATCTGACGTGACCTCCGATGCAGTGCTGTCAGTCGTTATGTGCATTTTCTAAGTTGTCATGATTTTTAAGTTGTCTGGTGTAAACTACAAGTCGTTTTGTGCGTTAGACAGGTTGTCGGTAGACTTTTTATCGGAATAAATGTTGAAGGAAACACCGGTAGAAATGGTGGCCTCAGGAGCAGACGCTATGCTGTGCCTACTTTCAAAAATTGGGATAGATACATTATACAATAAATTCTTAAAACAGAAAATCGATTTCAAATGAAGTTTACATTATACAATAAATTCTTAGAACAGAAAAATGAAGTTTTTCAATTCGCCCCTGATCCGATCTCCTATTGATGTCGGGACCACGATTTATTAACTCCACATCAGACAATCCCACACACATTTTGACGTCGATTTTCTGTTCTAAAAAAACACGTATAAACTTACATGTGTTGAAACGACGTAAAACACCGTACACACAAACAAATCCGTCCGATCATTAAGCAGTTTATTATAATGAATATGATTGGGAGTCTTTATATATTTTAGATTCTCGGGAATTGTATTGCAATGGCTTAATCTTATAGATTCAGTATTCTGGGGAGTAAACATTTCGAATGCAATAAGGGAACTGTGAGTTTATATTATTTAAAATGTGTACGATTTGTTCAATTCATTTTTCGCAGTCAAAATATTGTTGCTTGTCCCTAAACCTTGCTTGATACATCAGCAACGTGTGTACATAATTAATTAATACTACAAAGATGTTGAATTTAATGTACATCTACTTCAATTTAAGGTATTGGTACGTCTAGCGTGTATTGCGACACAACATTAAGAGCACACGGATTCCCGTTTGAATGTAACAGAGACCGTGGTCAAACGATAGATGTTAAGACACATAAACCTGACGTGTCCAATTATCAGAAAGCTGTAATATTAATAAGACGACCGGAGGATACTTTATTAGCACATTTCAATTTCAATAAGTCTGGTCATCTTGGTTATGCTAATACCAACCGGTTAAACTCATCCGGTAAGTCATAACCCTTTAATGCTTATTTACAGCATGGCTATTTATTTTTGACTACCCAATTGGGAAAAATATACTTAATCAGGCGACAGTGATGATTGTAACAACGCTAAAGGTACCAATTCACTAAAGGTACAACCGCCGCTAAAGGTAACAATTCCAAAGCTAAAGGTAACAACCTCCGCTACTGCGTGGTTCATGTAACGCTGTGTATCATGTGTTTGGTGCAATTTATTTTGAATAACATCTGTGCAGCATTTGGTACAATATGTTATTGTACACTAGCTGGTACAATACTTTATTACATGTATATATTATGGAAGCCTCAGCTGCCTTCTGTTGGCGTTTTGCATTTTGTGCAGTACGCTTCCTAAGTTTTCCTGTGCATTTTCTAAGTTGTTATGTGCATTTAGTAAGTTGTTATGTGCATTTTCTGGCTGTCATGTGCATTTTCTAAGTTGTCTTGTGCATTTTCTAAGTTGTCCTGTGCATTTTCCAAGTTGTTATGTGCATTTTCTAAGTTGTTATGTGCATTTCGTAGTTTGTTATGTGCATATTCTAAGTTGTCTTGTGCATTTACTAAGTAGTTATGTGCATTTCGTAAGTTGTTAGGTGCATTTTCCAAGTTGTTATGTACATTTAGTAAGTTGTTATGTGCATTTCATAGGTTGTTATGTCCATATTCTAAGTTGTCTTGTGCATTTTCTAAGTTGTTATGTGCTTTTCGTAAGTTGTTATGTGCATATTCTGAGTTGTCTTGTGCTTTTCCATGGTTGTTATGTGCATATTCTTAGTTGTCTTGTGCATTTTCTAAGTTGTTCTGTGCATTTCGTAAGTTGTTATGTGCATTTCGTTGGTTGTTATGTGCATATTCTAAGTTGTCTTGTGCATTTTCTAAGTTGTTATGTGCATTTTCTAAGTTGTTATGTGCATTTTCTAAGTTGTCATGTGCATTTCATAAGTTGTTATGTACATTTCGTAAGTTGTCTTGTGCAAACTACAAGTCGTCGTTAAGTAGACTTTTTATCGGAATAGGTTTTGAAGGAAACACCGGTAGAAATGGCGGCTCCAGGAGCGGACGCTATGCTCTGCCTAGATAAATGAAATTGGGCTAGGAACATTATACAATAAATTCTTAGAACAGAAAATTGATTTCAAAATGTTTAAGGGATTGTCTGACGTGGAGTTAATAAATCTTGGTCTGAAACAAAAAAAAAAAAATAGATAAAAAAATAACGTGTTATTTGTTTGTCTGTGTGTAGTCCTAAGGTTTATAGCCCTCCATCTTTTAACCAATAGGACGTCCTAAAGGTATAGGTTCAATAGAGTCTGGACTTCACGTGTTATTTGTTGAAAACAAACATATTTTAAATACTTTGGGACTTTTTTTTAGGAGAACTTAAAATATGTTTGTTTTCAACAAATAGCACGTTAATATTATTTTTATTTAAATATACTTTTCAATTTATTATCATTATTATTTGTTAGTTCCCAACACTGATGGGTAGGGGCTACGTGAGGTCGTCTTCTCCCTCCTCCCTCCCCAATTTCTCCCTTTCTCCCTCCCTTATCTCCCTTCTCCGCCCCCTTTTCTCTCTTCTCTCTCAGAGTACTGATAAACAAGGGACGAAATCCATAAACGTATCCATCGTGGAGACAGAACGTGTACGGCAGACAAGATAATGGTCAATTAAGGATTTTGATAGGATACAGCCTGTTTTACCCAAAACGACTCTCAAACTGTGATAATTCTTCATCCCTTTTTTTTTTAAAATTGCTATTTTAAAAACCTCACGCCCCTTTCTCTCCCGACTCCCGTCCTCTTGTTTTCCGACCCCCACCCTTGTCTCCTGCCCCTTTTCTTCCGTACCCACGGCCACCTGTACCACACCTCCTCATACTGCCACCTGTGACCCGATCTATTGTTTTCAGACCAAGATTTATTAACTCCACGTCAGACAATCCCTTACACATTTTGAAATCAATTTTCTGTTCTAAGAATTTATTGTATAATGTCCCTAGCCCAATTTTGTTAAAGTATGCAGAGCGTAGCGTTCGCTCCTGGAGCCGCCATTTCTACCGGTGTTTCCTTCAAAACCTATTCCGATAAAAAGTCTACTTAACGACGGCTTGTAGTTTGCGCAAGACAACTTACGAAATGCACATAACAACTTACTAAATGTACATAACAACTTACGAAACGCACATAACAACTTAGAAAATGCACATAACAACTTAAAAAATGCACAAGACGACTTAGAATATCCACATGACAACTTGGAAAATGCACATAACAACTTATAAAATGCACATCACAGCTTAAGCAATGCACATAACAGCTTAGGAAATGCACAAGACAACTTAGAAAATGCACATAACAACTTAGAAAATGCTCATAACAACTTACGAAATGCACAGGACAACTAAGAAAATGCACATAACAACTTATAAAATGCACAAGACAACTTAGAATATGCACATAACAACTTACGAAAAGCACATAACAACTTAGAAAATGCACATAACAACTTAGAATATGCACATGACAACTTAAACAATGCACAGAACAACTAAAACAATGCACATCACAACTTACGAAATGCACATAACAACTTAGGAAATGCACAAGACACCATAGAAAATGCACATAACAACTAACAAAATGCACATAACGACTTACGAAATGCACATGACAACTTAGAAAATGCAAATAACAACTTACAATATGCACATAACAACTTACGAAATGCACAGGACAACTTAAAATAATGCACATAACAACTTATGAAATGCACATGACAACTTAGAAAATGCACATAACAACTTACAAAATGCACATAACAACTTACGAAATGCACAGGACAACTTAGAAAATGCACATAACAACTTACGAAAAGCACAACTTAGAAAATGCACATAGCAACTTCGAAAATGCACAAGACGACTTTCAAAATGCACATAACAACTTAGAAAATGCACAGGACAACTTAGAAAATGCACAAGACGACTTGCAAAATGCACATAACAACTTAGAAAATGCACAGGACAACTTAGAAAATGCACATGACAACATATAAAATGCACATAACAACTTACTAAATGCACATAACGACTTAGAAAATGCACAGGAAAACTTAGAAAATGCACATGACAACTTACGAAATTCACATCACAACTTAGAAAATGCACATAACAACTTAGAAAATACACAAAACGACTTTCAAAGCGTACTGAACAAAATGCAAAAGGCCAACAGAAGGCAGCCGAGGCTTTCCATAATATATTACTATATATAGTAACACAAACGGCCTGTGTTTCTTGTAATAAAGGCATTGTCTCTGCATTCATATTATATGGGCGTGAAATGGCGGGCCAAAAATCCATATGAAGACCAAAAAAACATATGGCCGGGCGAACATCCATATTAAATCTAGACTGCGTTAGACACATTAGCATTAAATTATAGATATTGTTTTAAAAATCGAACACGAACCAGTCATATCGGTCATCGGAACGTGCATCCAACGACAACTGCAACGGTTGAAAATGGCAGCCAGAATCCTCGCTACCCTGTCAAGATTACCATAGTGCACGTAGGAGATCGTTAGGAGACGATACAAAGATGAAGACGGGCATTAAATAATGAAATTGTGTAAAACAAGAACGAGTGCACAATATACCATAACAATGGTTTTAAATTAATTGTTATATGTTATCCCCAAACTCTATCATGTTATGAGATTCCCCTGTTTCCCCCACCTCCTCGTTATAGTTACCTAACAAGGCAAGCCGTTCCTTTTAAAAGGACAATATATTAAATAATTTATTATGAGGCGGTATGCGCGCGCATCCTCAATGGCATATAATGTTGTAGTGACAATATGCGAAAAAGTCGATTAAGGAATAAGCTGGGACCAGCTAGAAAATGGGCTTATTATATATCAAATGAAAGGTAATTATGTGTACTAAACGATCCCACCAAAATTACTTGCACAAAGTGGTACACTTTTTTAAAAATGGCGCCTGAACACCATAACCCATAAATAACAAATTACAACAAAATATTAGCTACCGACTAAAATTATAAGTTTCATAGAAATGGTAGTTCATTTTTCGCTAACAAATGTATTTTAAACATCTTCTTACGTACGTTAAATAACTGCGTATGCTATTTTTCATGTTTAACTAAAATTATTTCTTAAATATAAGGAATAATACTATATTTAAAAATACCGACTTTTTTTTAAAAAATAGGACAATTCTATTTTGTTTAATACATGTTCACGTGAAATTAATTAAATAATTTTATTTCAATAAGAAATGTAATAAAATATGTAAGAACAGGTTTACTACAAAAGTAATAATCTAAAACACATAAACGTTCTCAAATTATGTCGAACTTTTCCTACTCCGATTACTTGATACTATACATGATTTCAAATATCACACACATATTTTAAATTATTTTTGGTTACCCATAATTATTTTAAACTGTATATAAACGGAGATAATTAATCAATGGCGTTGTACTAATCTTATTAGTTTGTTAATGCATATATAAATTATTCACTTTTTAATTAGCTTTACTCATTATTCTGTAAAATACATACATTTTAATGTTGGAAAGATACTTTTCTACTCTTTATTCCTGCGATCAAGACGGTTGTATAATAATATAAGTTTAAGAAGGTACTATACAAAGACGACCACTTGCGATGTTCACAACGCGCACATGTATCAATATCTACAATTATCTTTTAAAAGTCTACTACAAGACCAGTCCCACCAAGATACGTTTCGCTTTAGTAATTAATTTTGGAATTAATATCAAATACTTCAAATGAGTTTTCATGAGATCTATGCCTTGACGAAACATGAACAACACTCCGGTTATTGATATGACATCTGATCAAAATATGTACTGTTGGTATTTTTCCAGTTCATGAGCCTAATACGATTGCATTGTGTACTCCCATCATATATCTATACAAGTCCAACCGATATGTCCACCATCTACATGTCTATCAAGTATTGTCAGGCAAAGACAAACATCTTCAGACGATGGACCAGCAATTGATGCAGTTGCACAGCAAGTGAACTCAGGTCTAAGTACATGGAACTCCATTCACATTGTGTTCGACTAGCAGATAGGAAGGGTATAAGGTGACGCTAGGCTAATAGATTTGCTTACATACTCTAATGTATATGCTTCTTCAACAGTTGAGAGTATGCTTGCTGGAAATAGTAGCACATAAGCGTTCTTGGGCTAAAACCAACATATCAAGCGCTAATGACTGTGCTTCTTGTGTCGTTCTTTTTCCTTTCTTTTGTTTTTTACACATTTTGACAGATTAGAGAAACACTGTATAATGGTTCAGATAAAGCATCCATTGATTCAGCAGATGACGTCACGTATTTGAAATTGCCATATCAGGTAATATCGCCAAGGAAATCTCAGAACTTGGTGCTTACGGTTGTTCAAAGTCGGCAACATTCAAGTTCTAATTTATGTTTCCATAAACCGCTGATGTTAACCAGCATTAGGGCGGAAAGATCGGGTGATTGGACATTACATCTCGCGACGCAGGCAAGTACGCTGCCTTATCAGCTCGTCAGCATAAAACATTCTAACTACGCAAGATAGTTACCTGTATACCTTTTGGAAATGCTCGTAGATATACTAGAACACATGTAAAACATTGTTTTTTTACAAGGCCAGTTTACCTATCGACACTGCGAAAATGGATTATTTATCGGTATCTGGAGCAACAGACCACTATTTGTGACTCGTGCAAATCTTTCCTGCTGTTCATGACTAACCGCTTGCGACTCTTTTTGATCATTTTATGTAACTGGAAATAAAACAATTATCAAGGTGATGAAAGTAAATAGTTCTTCTAGCTTCAAAAATATAGTAGCCATTAAAGATGACTCGGTTATGACAGGGCTTTTGAAACAGGTCTTTAGCAGACAATTTCGTAAGACCCAAAGGGACGATGTGCAGTGTTTCACCATAGTTTAGATAAACTATGAATGAAGTTGTCGGATTAAAATGTATCTGTTTAGCAAAGCTTCCACCATGATGGAAAGGCAGTTTTAAGCTCCCTGTAAAACATGCATTTACTCAAGCAACACTAAGGATGAATGCTATAATTCAAACCAAGAGCCTGAGTTCCTTGTTAGACATGGTTGGGAAATGAGTGATAACGGATTGAAACAGATGTATATTTTGGGAGAAATGCCATCAGATCTTCTCGTAACACATCATGCATTTGCAGCTGTAAACTGTCATGTTTCACAGAATCATACGTTTGCATAAGAAACAACATGTCATTCATGATAACCGCATTTTTTGGAAGAAATCGGATATATTGATTTTGAAGCAGTCCGTCCGTCACTCTGTCAGCCCATCCGTCACGACCTTGTGGACTCCTGAAGGGTTCGAGATATTAAAAACCGTCTTTACAGAAATTTTGATTATGTCAAAAAGTTTTCATTTATGATTAATCTGCTACTTTTATCTCTTGTTTGTGTTTCTTGCTTCCAAGGGATCCCCTTTTCAGAATTTATTGACATTCACACTAGCGTTTATTAGTGCTGTGTGGCGGCCCGGCTACAAATCATCAAGCCCAATCTTTGTGGCTTTAACGTAGAATATCTCTTAATTAAGGACACATTTCCCAACGCTACTTGGTCATTGAGGCTCTCTAATAGTTTTTTATTTGTATATATCATTGCTATATTGAGGGTAAGAATAGCTTAACAACACTTTGTAATTTACTTTAATGAAGAAATATATGTTCATAATTTAGCTTTTGAATACAAAACTTATCTGGTATTTCTTAGTTGTTTTTAGACCAAATATCAGAGCACAACACAATAAATATACAACATTCTTTAATGTGTTATTATGTGTATTGTTCACAAATGCTTTATTCAGTGGGCCTCATAATGTGAAGAAAAATTGAATATCACACTTTGCTCATGAAATTGTATGGCTAACAGTGATTTACAGTTACATATAGAAATTCTCTCCCACCCCCAAATACAATAGGCTCGAAATATGTCTTTAAACCAGCGTTAGGAGGCGTGAGAGGTGTTGCACCATACATTACCTTTCATGAACAGACTCAATAAAACCGAGTCTGCTACTTGTATCTCTTGTTTGTGTTTGTTGATTCCAAGGGATCCCCTGTTCAGTAGTTATTGACCTTGACCTTGAAGTTCACAGCTCATTTTTTAAAAATAAATACTTTTGGACGGAACTCCTTCCAGACCATTCGAGGTAAGAAGCTGAACCATTATGGGAAGCTTATTGAAAATGAGGTGTCATTAAAGGTCTGAAATTTTATCTTCATTGCCTGAAAATGGTTTGTGCACGGACATCCTTCTAGACCGTTCAAGGTAATAAGGTGAAACTGAATATAAAGCGTGTGAGGATCAGAGGATGTCAGTGCAGTTCTGAAATTTGACCTTCACCATCAAGGTCAAGGTCAGGACTTGAGGTATCATTGAGATATCGAAAATACGGATATTTTATGATGGCTTCCATCGATTGGCTCTAGTTGAGCGTTTAAGTGTAAATCAGAAGAACACTTTTGCAGCAAAGCTAACCCAAGTCCACTTTAGGTGCCCAGTACAATGATGCTATCCTGGTGGGAAAATATCAAAGAGAACTTAACATTGTCATACAAGGCGAAGTGGAAATGTAACTTAAGAGCAAAACATAACACTTTAGCAATGCAAAAGATTAAAATCACAATGGAAGATGTAACATGTATTCCTGTATACTGTAAAAAGTTGCCATTGATGGAAACATATGGACAAAGATATAGTTCACACATCATAAGTATAAAAAGTGAACATAACCTCAAAAGAAGGTATAAAAGTCAAACAGGAAATTCACAAATTTGAAACAAACAACAGTTACAAGGATATATAGAAGAAAGGTATGTGATATTCATATACATATTAAAGGATTGACACCTTGGTATCGCATTGGAACAGGTAAGGAAATGTGTATTACGCTTACTAGCGAATATATTCCTATGGTTCTTAAAAGTGCTCCGATACATCCTTGTATCGGAGTCCGTGTACATAGACTCCGATACAAGGAAAGCCCGGTTAACACTCCCGACGGACGAGGCTAGAGTCTTGCCTAAAGACACCGAAGTGTCCCGTGGCACCAGTGAGTCTCAGACCCGTGATATCCGGCTTCAGAGTTGAACGTGTTTATCCACTTGGCCACCACGTTCGACAATACAGTGTTAAGTAGATGTTAATGAAAGGAATGGATAACATATGCACAAGCCATGGATATACGTGGAACTTCTTTTAACAAAAAGACAAATATCAGTGGTTGTTTTCTTGACAACCATGTTGGATATAATGAAGATATAGATGAGATAATAATTAAAAGTGCTTTTTATTTGGAATTAATAGAAGATGAAGTGAGTATAAATTAAAACACATCAACAAATGTCACACGTGTTGGTATATAAACGGTATATGCATGAAAAAGAAATTAATACAGAGTGTAAAAAATATGGATTATACTATGTGTATGATAAACAGATATGTTTTAAATGAAGTCTTAAACATGCTAATACAATCGAATAGTAACTAATACTATATCTTGATGTATCTCGTTTGCTTTATTAAGTTTAAAATAAAAATGTGTTAATACGTTTTTATAAAGTATTTGACTATTCTTACAATACGTATTCAAAGTCATACACATATTTGTGTGTGAGTTAAAAAATTAAATAGCTCAATACACTGATATCAATTTAAAGCTCAATATAGCCAATTCATAACAGTTTATATCAGTTATCCATTTTCTAGGTGGTCCCAACAATTTTTTAAAAAATCGTCAATTGTCACTGCAACATAAGGAAGTAAACACAATTTTTGGAGAAATCCATTTCGTTTTTGTACCGCTTATTAGATCACCTGAGCCTGAGTGTTGTACCGCTTATTAGATCGCCTGAGTCGTCCGTCATCCGTCCGTCCGTCCGTCCGTCCGTCGTTAACTTTTGATTCAAACGGCTTCTCCTCAGAAACCGCTTAGCCAATTTTGACCAAAGTTCACAGGTATGATCCTTAGATAAATGCTTTTCAGATTTGTTACAATTAGATCAGCGCGACATCCAAGATGGCCGCCATTACAATATGTAGTCGAAAACTTAAAAATCTTCTTCTCAAGAACCACTGGACAGATTTCGACAGTTTATTTTTAAAATGATTGCCGATGCCGCGACTATCAATTTTGTTCAAATGAAGTCCCTGGGGTTCAAAATGACCGTGCCCTGTGGATCCAATTTTGAATAATGAGATTTTGTATGCTTTTCATAGACTTATATAGGACTTTTTTAAAAACAAATCTTCTTCTCTGAAACCACATGCACAGAGCTTTCATGTATTACATGTAGCATCAGCTTATTGTCCGCTACTAGGTTTGTTCAAATGGTGACCTTGTGGTCTAATTTGCCCCCCCCCCCCCCCGCCCCCCGTGGGTCACAGTTTTTCATATGCTTGTATAGGAAAAAAATCAAAAAATCTTCTCTGAAACTACAAGAGCCAGAGGTTTAATATTTTGCAATTACTATAGGATTATGGTGCTTTTCCAAGTTTATTCATATGGTGACCTGGGGACACATTAGACTCCGCCCCGGAGGTCACAGTTTTACATAGGCTTGAATAGGGGGAAATTGAACAATTCTTCTTCTCCGAAACTGCAAGAGCCATAGGTTTAATATTCTGCATTTGCTATAAACTTATGGTCCTCTACCAAGTTTGTTCAAATGGTGACCCTGGTGTCAAATTTGGCCCCGACCCGGAGTTCACAGTTTTACACAGACTTGTATAGGAAAACAATCTTCTTCTCTGAAACTACAAGAGCCAGAGGTTTCATATTTTTCATTTACTATAGGATTATGGTCCTTTACCAAGTTTGTTCAAATGACCCTGGGGTTACATTTGACCCCACCCAGCGGTTCACAGTTTTACATAGGCTTGTATAGGGAAAAACTGAAAAAAATATTCTTCTCTGGAACTGCAAGAGCCAGAGTTTAATATTTTGCATCTGCTTATGATCCTTTACCAAGTTTGTTCAAATGGTGACCCTGGTGTCATTTTTACATAGGCTTATATAGAATTTCTTTTTAAAAAAAATCTTCTCTGAAACTAAAAGAGCCAGAGGTTCAACATGTAGACTTGTATAGGGAAAAAAAGTCTTCTTCTCTGAAAAGACAAGGCACAAAGCTCTCATATATTACATGTAGCCCTGGGGTTACATTTGGCCCTGCCCAAGGTGTTACACTAGTAACACCTTCATTTTGTATTTGAACTTTACCAAACTTTGTCAGATTATTTATACCAAAGTTGTTAACACAACAGAGGCCACATTTCTTGAACAATCTGAACCAAACTTGCACAGATTGTATATGACCAAGAATTTCGTAGAAGTTCGATAATGTGACAATACTCATGTAATCGATGTAGAGCCATCTTTACTTTTTGGTTGCTTCTTCTGTTTCCAATCTTCAGTGCTAAACGTCTGTCAATAAGTAACATAGCGTAAGTAATTTGCAGTGTAAAAAAACAGTTTTGAAATGAAAATGACGGAAACTGGGCTTGGACGGAAACTGGCCACTAACCACTACACGTTTAATAAACAGGTCATTAACTTGAGGAGATGTGCCTCTTTGTGACATTGGCCCTTGATAGCCATATGAGGCCCTTAATCTAACGCTCTTGGGCCTCAAGTGACTAACTCGTGCCAATATCACAAAGAGGCACACCTCCCCCAGTTAGTAACCTCTAAGTATTTGGTCCAATGCTCATTTGGTACAATACTGAAAAATAATGCTAGTCCCGACTTATTCCGCAATATGAAGTTCCTGACGTCACTTTCTACATAGATGGTATTTTTTCTTTATGAACCAAAACTAACTAAATCCATATTTCGACTAGCCGACAGACTGAAAAACTAAGTGTCCCGTACCAGTTACATGTATAATTTGTAGCTAGCGCTTATATGATGACAAGTTGTCCGTCGTCGTCCGTCCGTCCTTCAATTCACTTTTTCTCGTTCAGAGGGCCTTCAGTTTTCATCTAATATTTACCAAACATGGCCAGATTGTTGATATCAATAAAAACTCGAACAATTGCGAAAGCCAGTTAGATCTGATTTGTAAAGACAGAGTTATGGTCTTTAGTTTATTGGAAAATGCGATATTCTACTTTGTTAAACCTGTAGATACTGATCTTTACCAAACTTGTTCAAAATGTTAATATCAATAAAACCTAAGACCTGTTTGAAAACCAGACATGCTTGACTCACATACATCTCTATAGAACATAGAAGCTGTTGTTTTTTTCGCTTGATTCCACCAAATGTGTCAGACTATGTTTATTAATGAGATATAAACACGGATACCATACAGCGATAGAGGCCATCTTGTATCTCTTGTATATATTTAACATCATGAAATTAAAATTGCCCCACGAAAGTATATACTACTTGGTAGCTTATTTGATCTTTTTTCTTTTGTTCCACTTTGTTCGATTATTTTACGTTACGCTTCCGTCTCCTACTCACTACTCGTAGCTTGTCCGTACACCTGGAACTACTCGTAGCTAGTCCGTACACCTGGAACTACTCGTAGCTTGTCCGTACACATGGAACTACTCGTAGCTTGTCAGTACAGCTGGGACGAACATTATTTCCATTGATGAGCTGTTTAAAAAAGTACAAGTAATAAATAGAGCATGGTTATGAGGCGCCATACGTGACTATATGTTGTAAGATAAATATATACGTTGCGTTTGAAATATATATACTGAATACAAAATATTTATGATACAAACAAATATATACGTTACTCCGAAATATATATATTGAACACAAAATATATATGATACAGATAAATATATACGTTACTATGAAATATATATATTCTATCCAAAAATATATATCACACAAATATATATGTTACTCCTAGAAATATATATTCTGAAAAATATATATTCTGTTTTTAAATATATATTGTAGACGCAAATATATACGTTACTCTGAATATTTTTTCTCTTAATTCATATATTGTAGACGCAAACATTTATATGTTATACCGAAAATATATTCGCTTTATAAAAAAATATATGTCAGTCTTAATATATTGAAGATGAATATAGTTTAGATGAAAATAAATAGTTTCTCTAAAATAAATATATTGCAGACACAAATATATCAATGAAATATCGATAAAAAATGGTGCGAACTTCTGGATGACCAAAACTAAATAAATATTTGTTTTCCAAATATATCGATCGGAACTGCATCAACCTTTTTTTTTCAAAAATAATTATTTCCGATGATCTACGGAAATGAGCGAGTTTGTACGATTGCCAAATATATATGACTTCCGCAAATAAATACGTTGGCACAGACTGTGCTGCAAATATATACGTTGGCGTAGACTGCTACAATGTCCCGTTTTTCATGGTTGGCGATTACCTATGAGCCAAAAGTATGTTTTTAATAAATCATCCAGTCAAAGATGAATTAATTCATCGGTTTTATAGTTCATTCACTGTAACTTTATTTGAATCACGTACTTTTTTTGAAACCATTCAATCAATCTTTAACAATCCGATGCTTTGTGAAATAATCCGGAGTGTTTTTTCAAACCATTTAATCGAACTTGAAACGATTCAGTGCAATGCTAAACAGTTCAGTCGGAAACATGAATCATTATATCTCTCCCTCTGACGAAATGAATGTTGTTTAACGGCTTATCAACACAGTATATGTTATTTAGAGCCGCCCCCAGAGAGAGGAGAAGGATACACAGGAATCCGGGAACCGTGTCCTACTCTTAGTATCGAATATATTCCTATGGTTCTTCAACGTGCTCGGAGGATAGACCGATACACAGGACCGCCCGGTTTAGGTCTCCATCCGACGGACGAGGCTAAGGGGAAGTGTTTTGCCCAAGAACACACCGACGAATCTCAGTGGCACCACGGAGGATTGAACCCGTGAAATCCGGTTACAAATCCGCCGCGCTACCGACTGCGCCACGCCAGCCGAGGCCACGCGCCTGATGCATTCGGATAATATAAACATTATTGAGGTGATGGAACGGAGGGTGGGGTATACGGTTTACGTGATCAATACGTTGGTAAGAAGATGGTGCATCGACGAATCTGATATGTCACGACAGTTTCTTGTATTACAAAACTACTTTTAGACAAAGTATGATCATTATCGCAGTCGCGTATTTCAATATCAGCATACTCGAGATACTGGCTATTACACTAACGAGGTCTGAACCAAGGCCTGAAATTGCGGGTTACTTAACAAAAGAAAGAAATAATATTCTATCTGAAAGACAGCATGGTTTCAGAAAGAAGAGATCCTGTGAGAGCCATCTCATAATCATGCTCCAGGACTTAGCATCCGGTCTAAATGACAAACAACAGGGAGATGCCATTCTGCTAGACTTCGGGGATTGCGTAGACCCCAATCAGAGATTTTTTAACCTGTTTTTAACTGCACTTGGACCGTTCACCACTTGTACTTAGTTCACCACATGTGCGAGTATGTTCCGGAGGAACCCGGCACATTACTCCGGAACCCGGCATATTAGAAAAAGAAGAAGAAGAAGAAGAAGAAGAAGAAGAAGAAGAAGAAGAAGAAGAAGATCAATAGTTCTTCGTACGTTAGACGTTTGGTCGTCAATTTTTTGCGGATTTGTTATGTTTCTCGGATATGACTCGGACGCTGGGAAATACGCTCTTAGAATTTGGCTTGTCTCGAGTTTGAAAAACGGGACAGTTTAGCAGTCTACGCCAACGTATATATTTGCAGCACAGTCTATGCCAACGTATATATTTGCAGAAGGCATACATATTTGGAAAACAAATATGTATTTAGTTTCGGTCACCCAGAAGTTCGCACCATTTATTTATCGATCTTTCATTGATATATTTTTGTCTGCAATATATTTATTTTAGAGAAACTATTTATTTCCATCCCAAATATTTTCATCTTCAATATATTAAGACAGACAATATATAAACCGAATATATTTTTCGGTATAACACAAATGTTTGCGTCTTATAATATATATATTAGGAAAAACATATATTCAGACTGACGTATATATTTGCGTCTACAATATATATTTGAAAACAGAATATATATTTTTCAGAATATCTATTTCTAGGAGTAACATATATATTTGTATGATATATATTTTTGAACAGAATATATATATTTCGGAGTAACATATATATTTGTCTGTATCATATATATTTTGTATTCAATATATATATCTCGGAGTAACGTATATATTTGTCTGTATCATATATATTTTTGTATTCAATATATATATTTTACACACAACGTATATATTTATCTTACAACATATAGTCACGTATGGCGCCTCATACATGGTGTCATTCTTTGGTTTAATAAAAACATCGAGATATTTAAACCAACCAACGAGATGAGACCACAGTATATTTGTTTTGCGGCATGTCCATTTCAGCTGTTTGCCATACTCTACCTTCCAATAGCTGGTAGTTGTAGCAAATTCCCTTTGTATTTGCTTAGGTGTAAATCATGTCATTGAAAATAACACATGTCAGAACAAATGATGCACTCTACCAGTTGAGTATGGCAGATACTACGAAACATATAGAGTGTGGTCTCATCTCGTTGGTTGTTTTAAACACTACGTCCATCTCGATGTTTATATCAACTAACTCGATAACACCATACTCTATCTATTACTTAGAATACACCATGAATTCTGACAGGTGTTATTTTCAACGGTAACACCTGTGCAAATACAAAAGGAATTTCAGTGACCATGCTACAGTTATGTTTAGCACGTATTACATCTACTTCTTAACATTCAAACATTATCCAGATCAGTATGAAAGATACATTTTATAAAGATACTATATATGCATAATACATATTTGTAACAAAAGAAAAGCACTATTTCTCTTTTGTTCTCTTTTGCAGACATTTTTCACTTCTTTTTTCTTTCTTCATTGTTTGTACGATTCTGAAATAGCATGTGTTACAGTGAATTAGTTATTATGAGTCCATATTCTTCTTCTTTTAGCATGGACAAGCTTTGTGTTGGGAGGAATAAATAAATTGCTACATTTTTATACGAAATGGTTGGTGGAATTTCCGGGGGCAATCCACGTTGTTCACTATGAACAGTTGAAAATAAACTTATTTGGAGAGCTTCTTGAACTAGCATCATTTCTGGGTGTCAACGTAACAAGGCATGCCATACAATGCACAGTACTGCTTCAAAATGGTAACTTTCATCGCAAATATGAGGACAACGAACGCGAAAATTTGATCAAAAAATTATATAGTCAGGACATGGTCGAACGAAAGAAAAATATTTCTTCAACCGTAAATATTTGTATAAAAGATAGATTTCTTAAAGACCACACTATGGCATAGAGATGCTTGGTTAAGTATCGTTTCGTGTATACACTGGCATATCTCGTTTATTGGTCATGCAGACTCGAATATCAATTGATATTATTTAAAGTAAGAAATTATATTAAGTGTTACTTCTTTCTTTTTTTGTGTAATGTATAATATATCAAACGGATACCTTGAAGCCTCCGAAACGACTGTTTCTAAGTTCGTATTTAGGTAAAAGTAAGTCAGTTGTGAAAAATGCAAATTCGTAATTGGAAGAGCTATTTGGAAAATATGTTTAAGATGTATAACAGTGTTAGTGGACCCTATGATGACGCCTACCTAAAGTCCATTGGGACGGTGGCGTTTGATGTTTGTCCATGATCTTTCTTGTCGTGCCCTTAATGGTGTATTCTCTTACTGCTCTGGCTTCTGCCAAGTCACTGAGTACCTTCATTGTGGCTTTCTAGGCTATTGTTTTTTTGTATTATATTTACACGAGCATATTTGTGTTTTACTTATATTGCCTAGTGATGCTGCCTTGTTGGTTAGAGATTAGATCATGGCGAGGATTTCTTTATTTACACTGTCCTGTTTTAATGGGATGACAGTAGGGTAAGTGTGAGGTTTGGTGCACCCTAGAACCGGTTTAAACCCCCAGTGGCCTACTTTGCCACTGACCGTTCCAAGGCGGTAGCCCTAATGTCAACCCTTTTGTGTTTGTGATGTCATTTTTTATTACTTCTGCCTTTTCGTTTGTCTGTTTGCGTGTTTGTTTTTGTGTTTTGTGGTTGACTGTCGTCCTTGAATGCTGCTTTCCCTGTCCGATAATTGTATCCTTCCTTCCTTACAATATATAAATACAAGTAATCACAAAAAATCGAGGTGAACTAGTTGCTTATCTTTCTTAAAAATGAAACAGTAAATTTTCAGGAAATATAATAAATCTGAAGATAAATACTGAGGCTCTCCCAGTGGGGTCCATGTTCAATTGTTCCCTGAAAATATGACCTAATGTTCTCTTGTTCCCCAAAAATATTTTGCTTTGTTCCCCAAAAATATTTGTCCAATGTTTCCTTGTCCCAAAATATATTACTAATAACAGGCAATGTTCCCTTGTTCCCAAAAAGATAAATGGTCATGTTCCTTTGTTCCCCAAAACCCCTAGGAGACACTCAATACTGTGAAAAATACATGTTTCTTGGGAGAAAGGTATTGTTTGTTATCATTATGGTTATGGTTTAATATGTATTATTTGTCAGATCCTGAGGCTGAGTAGTGTATGTTTTATGTGACTACATCACACTCTCCTTCGTTCGTAGCGCGGCGGATTTGTAACCGGAGGCCCCGGGTTCAATCCTCCGTGGTGCCCCTGAGTTCCGTCGGTGTGTTCTTGGGCAAGACACTTTACCTTAGACTCGTCCGTCGGATGGGGACGTAAACCGGGCGGTCCCGTGTATCGGTCTATCCTCCGAGCACGTTAATGAACCATAGGAATCTATTCGACAATAAGAGTAGGGCAGGTTCCCGGATTCCTATGTATCATTCCCCTCTCTCTGGGGCGGCTCTAAATAACCTATACTGTGTTGATGAGCCGTTAAACAACATTCAATTCACGTACGTTTTGCTCGTCTTCCTTTATCTTGAAAAGATTAATACAGATCCCTGAATATAACAGTGTTGGTCCTCATTTTTCACAGAAAGCATTCTTCACAAGTGTGAAGATTGCGGCCGAATTCTTCTCAGAATTCGAACACATTTTTCACATTGCGAAATTTGCGTTTACCATCTAGTTATCATGTATCATGAAAACTCATTTTCCACTCAAGTAAATACCCTAAAAGACGACAAAATGTAGCCAAACGTTTTTTCCCCATGAATTTCAATTAATAGCTATTTTCATGAAGTTATGGAAATTGTAACAAAAGTAAACTTTAATGTGATAAAAATTAACAATAAAAAATAGATATGTGTCTGCCCTTCCGTTTGTCCTTTCGCTTGTCTGTCTGTCTATCTGTTGGTCCGTCAGTCCGTCCCTCTGTCAGTCTGACTTACTGACTAGCTGTCGAAATGTCCTACTTGAAGAAGCGGTGGGAAAATAATTACTACAGAAAAAATACGGTGACGGTTACCGGGATACAGTGCAAATCTAACCTGCGACCTCTGGATTTGCAATCTGGTTTCATTTTTTTCAAAATTAGATTATGACCCTGACCTTTAAACAAAAGAAATGGATGGTGTACGCGACACATCGTCTCGTTTAATGGCGAATTATTAGGTAACTTAAGACACATTTGATAGTTAAGGACGAACTTTTTTAGTTAAGCTAATATTGCATTAAAACCCTAATCATTATTTCGTGACATCTATTACCATTATGCATATGTTGTCGGGCCCGGTAGCGCAGGTGGTAGCGCGTTGGATTGTGAATCCGGAGGTTGCGAGTTCGATCCCTACCACCGCCAGGCAACGGTCACCGTGATGGTTGACCTAGGGGTTGTTCCGATGGTCTTTCTTGTTTCAAGTGGGAACGGCGTAACCGCTTGCGGTGAACCGAGATCCGCAAGTGTGAAAAATGCGTTTCTGTTAAAACTCGTCAAAAAAGAACGCATTTGTTACATTTGCAAACTGTGAAGAATGCGACCGTATTCTTCAGACATGTATCAAATATCAACGTTATTTTTACCCCTTGCAGTTTCATACCTTGTCTACTTTCACTTCTGAAATATATACCAAAAATTGTCAAAAACATGATGAGCTGCATTTTTTCAAATATCAACAACATGTCCATAATACAGTTACAGCCAACAAATAACAGGAAACTGCACTACTTTCGAAACAAATAATCCCAGCACAGAAAAAAAACAGGTGGCTGGATGACATTGTAATGTAAAACAACGAAGACAAGTATTATTTTTTATGAAAACCGATATTGCGAAAATTATTCTGACGCCCGAGATCATGTACATGGCAAATATGTGATTTTCTGATAGATGTTCCTTTTTTATGGAGAAAAACAGAAAAACAGAAAAACAAAATAGTCAAACCACATCCAGGTGTTAAGATTTGTATTGTTGTATTGACAAAAATGACTGCCGTTGTTTTAACGATTGTTTTCATCTGGTGACAACTCTTGTGAAATCAGCTGGGTGTGTTTAGAAGTGCGTAAACTGCGTAAATACGTGTCTGTTTTGTATTATTAGATCGGTAAAGTTGTAAAGCTGGTATCCAAAGCCTTACAGAAGTCTTTAGTATGAGTTTGGGCACAAGACCTCCCGCATGCGAGTCGGGCGCTCTACTACGCCATAGTTGAAAACGCGAAGAATATGCGTAGAATGTTTTGTAGATAGTAGATCATATTGTAATTCCATTTACAACGAGCAAACACGGATTGGACGTTTACACATGTAAAATTAACAACACATGTTTAAGGACATAAAGTTGCGGTGACCGACAAAAAGTTCTCGATCGGGTAAAATGTCACGTGATCAATGGCGGTTATACTTGAAAATATATCGCTCCGTGAAAAAATAGATAAATAAAGTGTTTTATGACATATAAAAGTGTTAAAATGGATTAAACACAAACGTGAATGATATGACATGAACATATTACAAAACAATACTGGAATAGTGAAAGATTTACAGAAAAAAACACGTTTTACATGCGTACCTGTGTTAGACAAAGGTTAGACAAAGGAATCTAAATCGGGCTAGTCTGACTTTGTTTTGGGCCATGGTAGCGCGATATGAGATTTGTATTTAGTGTCTTTTCAGTGAAAATCTCTATAAATAAACTCGAAACTGGAACTAGAACTGTTTATATAGTGTTTACATGGTGTTTACATGGTGTTCAAGGAGTAAAGTAGATAAACATGGGGAAACCTAAAAATACCGGTAAAAAAGACGAAAATAGTGAAAACAAAGGTAAGACAGTTACTACAAATACGAACAATATCGCCACCCCAAATGGTTTAAATACAATTGATATGCTTAGACAATCTAGAGAACTACTGTATGAAGAAAACGTTCAAGGGAATAGACCACCACAGAACATGCAAAATATGACAACAAACCAAAACATGCAATGTTTTCAAGGTCAAGACCAGGTGTATTTACCCCCTCAACCCCCCAATTATAACACGACGTTACAAAACCAAAACATGAACACTTATCAGCCTTTCAATGGACAAGGATATAATGTGCAACAAACCACAGCGCAGTTAGATAACGGTATCCCGCCATGGGCCTCAAATATGTGCCAGCAATTAACCAGTATACAAAACGTACTAGAACACCAAAATAGCCGCTGGCATTCAGTTGAACAGCAGATTAAAAGTCAAAGTGAAAGAATGAAAAACATTGAATCCCAATTATCGCAAGTATCAATTATTAAGCAGACTCTTTCACAGACAAATACGGATATTAATCAAATGCATACTGATATGAGAAATATGAAAATGAAAATCTCAGAATATGATAATACCATACAAGAATACAGCAATATCTGTGATGGAATTACTGACTGCAACACAAATACTGAGGCTACAATAAACGGTATGCAGAAACAGATACGGGAACTAGAACAAAACCAGCAGGACTTACAAACAAAACAAAATGACAAAATAACGGAAATACAGTGGAGAAGCATGAAGGAAAATTTAATTTTCTCGGGCATTCCTGAAATAACCGACTACCTCGAAAATGGTGAGGATTGTGAACATACAATACATGAGTTCATTAAAAAAGAACTACACATCGAAGAAGATATAAAGTTTGATAGGGCACACAGATTAGGGCGCTTCAACAGAAACCAGCTATTTCCTAGGCCTATCGTTGTGAAATTCACTTATTACAAAGACAAGGAACGCATACGACAATTGGCCCCAAAAGAACTTAAAGACAGTAACTTCTGGATCAAGGAGCAATATCCGAAAGAAATGGAAGACAAAAGAAAAATATTGTATCCCGTCGCAAATGATGCTCGTAAAAATCCAGAGAACAAAGTGAGACTTGTGCGCGATAAACTTTTCATCAACCATGAACAGTATATACCGGAAGTACGAACAACCTTAAATTCCCGCGAAAACGTGCAAACCTCGAGACGCACACACGTGAACCGAGATTCCCGTAATTCGAGAAGTAACAATATGAACAGCTACATGCAGCATGATCAAAACTACCAAGCGTGCGGAGGCTATAAACCGAGCCAAACTCAATGGTCAAGAACTTTCAGCCGACGACCACAAAAACCAGAAAAAAACGAACAAAATGACAATTTCCTAGAAAACAGGTTCAACATATTCAGTCAAAAGAATAGCACCCCGTCTCAGGAATCTCAACGAACACAACATGCAGGCAAAACCAAAGCCAGATCCCCTTTAGACAATGACGTTAACGTTAAAAAACACCGGGAGAACGGAACTCAGTACTCAGACAGCGAAGACAGCGAGGACAGCACCCTCTTAATTGACTTCGATCAAACACAGCCACCACAATCGACATATTCTGACCGGCAGACTACCGGTCCATCACCCGTGAACAACCCAGACGAAACACGTGACGACACGGCGACGCCAAGTGATTAGCGGTCACAGGGAGACCGTTATAATTGTACTTTTACAGATAATTGCCATAATGTGCATATAAACAGAAATGATTTATGTGACTTTGATTGTTCACCAGAATACGAACTTAAGATTTTAAGCTTAAATGTATGTGGATTAGAGTCGAGACTTAGATGTCCGGAATTTGTGTCGTTTATAAATGAATATGACATTATTGGTTTACAGGAAACCAAGACTGATTTAACAGACACTATACACATTGATGGGTTTAAAACCCACATATTTAATAGAAACAAATTATCTCGTTATCGTTCAGGAGGAATTGCTTTATTCATAAAAAATAAATTAACCCCTTATGTAACTATTGATACAAATACTAACTGTAAACTAGTACAATTTTTTACAATCTCCAGTAAGATAATGAAAATGTCTAACAATGAAGACCTTAAATGTGGAATTATATATATACCACCGTCGGGTTCTAAATACCGACATGAAGATCCTTATTCAGAATTACAAGCAGAAATATTCAGGTATTGCGAAAATAACTCCAACATATTGTTATTTGGAGATTATAATTCCAGAGTTAGTAATTTATCAGACTATGTACAGTTAGATAACTTTATATCCGAGTTGTATGACTTAGACCAGGTCCAATTAGAAGACGAATTAATTTTTAACAATTTTTATAAGTACCATATACCGTTAGACAGAAACATTATTGATACCAATAATAATGCCTATGGCTATCAAATGATAGATTTTTGTAAAAATAACAATCTATTTATTTTAAATGGCCGTATAGGGGCTGATTACAATAATACTAAACTTACCTGTAACAATGCAAGTACAGTTGATTATTTTATCTCTACCTCATCAGTATTCCAAAATATTGTTGACCTTAAGGTAAACGACTTCTGCAGTCTCTATTCAGATGTACACTGCCCATTGTCTTTAACACTACAAGCAACACCTGTAAAACAAATCAATAAAACTGGTAAAAAAATAAAAAATGATACAACTAAACTATGGGATTGTGAAAAGTCAATTAATTTTACTGAAAATCTAGATATTCTGAAAATTATTGAAATAGAAACTAAATTAGATACTCTTATAGAGCAAAATATTACAAATGAAGAAGATGTAAATATAATTGTAAATGATATAAGCTGTATGTTTGAGAAATGTTCATTTGAAACATTTGGTACAATACAACACAGGGAACGTAAAAAATCTTCATTTAAACAACCCTGGTTCAATAAAGAGTGTATGCAAATAAGAAACATATATAATAAAGCAAGACAAGCATACAATAAAAACAAAACACAATTCTATAAAACAATTTTAAAAGACATTAGTAAACAGTATAAGAATGTTTTAAGAAAAACACACAGAAAATTTAACGAAAATAGGGTTGAAAAACTTAAATCATTAAAAAATGCCAAACCCAAACAATATTGGAAAATAATAAATGTAAAACCTAAAGAAAGTGACCAAATGGCCCCTCTCAAAGATTTATATACTTATTTTAAAGAGATTAATGAAACACAGACTGAAGAAAATACTCACCATGAAGATTTTATACACATAAATAATAATTTATCAGAAGACCTGATAAATCAAGAAATAAATGGCCCTATAACTGAACAAGAGGTTAAGACAGCTATCAAACATCTGAAAAATAACAAATCACCAGGCACAGATAACATTGTAAATGAACAAATGAAAGCCTCTATTAATGCTATGCTACCCATTTATGTGAAATTGTTTAACCATATTTTTAACACAGGTATAATACCTGAAAACTGGACCATTGGCATTATCAAACCCATTTACAAAAACAAAGGAAACATAACTCGTCCAGAAAACTATCGCCCTATTTCATTACTTAGTTGTTTTGGAAAATTATTTACTTATATACTTAACACAAGATTAAATTTATATGCAGAAAAATCTAACCTTATAAGTGGAGTTCAAGCTGGCTTTAGAAAAAAACACTCGACAGCTGACAATTTATTTATTCTTAAAAGTCTCATTGACCTCGTCCATTCTGATAAGAAGAAGTTATTTTGTTGTTTCATCGACTTCAAACAAGCCTTTGATTCTGTTTGGAGAATAGGTCTGTGGAGAAAACTGCAGAATGAAAATATAAATGGCAAATGCTTTAATATCATATATAACCTTTACAATAACATTAAGTCAAAAGTTGTCACAAAAGATGGTAGTTCTGACTTTTTCGAATGTCTAAATGGTGTTCGTCAAGGCGAAAACATGTCACCTTTTCTATTCAGTATTTTTTTAAATGATCTAGAACTGTTTTTAAATAACCGAAATGTAAATGGTGTCACAAGAGAAACCGATATAGATCAAGCCAATATGTACCTCAAATTATTTATTCTGCTTTATGCAGATGATACTGTATTGTTTAGTGAAAACGAAAATGACTTTCAGATAGCACTTAACAATTTTAAAGAATATTGTGATACTTGGAAATTAAAAATTAATGTGGAAAAAACAAAAATAGTTATTTTTAGTAAAGGTAATTTAAGACAATTCAGAAATTTTAATATAGGAAATGATGTAGTGGAAAGAGTAGACCATTATAAATATCTTGAAATATACTTCTCAAGAAGCGGATCTTTTTTAAAGACCAAAAAATATATTGCTGAACAGGCAAATAAAGCATTATTCTCTTTACTGAGGAAAATTAGATATTTGTCACTCCCATATGATATGCAAATTGATCTGTTTAACAAAACTGTCAAACCAATCTTACTTTATGGTAGTGAAATATGGGGTTTTGGAAACCTAGATATTATAAAAAGAATACAGTTGAAATTCTTAAAATACATTTTTAACCTAAAGAAGTCTACCCCTACATATATGGTTTATGGGGAAGTAGGCATAACACCCATATCAGTTGACATACAAAATAAAACCATTTCATACTGGACAAAACTGATCAACAATTCAAGTGAAGTGAATAATAATGTGCAACAAAATATCTCTTCAAAAATGTATATGCTGATACAAGAACTGGTATCAAAAAGAAAGATAAAGTCCCCT
The DNA here is from genome assembly GCA_037043455.1 of Cyrtodaria siliqua. Classification (NCBI taxonomy): domain Eukaryota; kingdom Metazoa; phylum Mollusca; class Bivalvia; order Adapedonta; family Hiatellidae; genus Cyrtodaria; species Cyrtodaria siliqua. The sequence goes on from JAWPHD010007776.1 coordinate 90,199, forward strand.
TGGATAGACAATATTAAAAACATACTATGTACTTCGGGTTACTCTGGAATCTGGTATAGCCAGAGTTTTTCAAATGCAAAATGGTTAATTAAATCATCCTACCAAAAGTTGAAAGATATATTTATTCAAAACTGGCATTCAGAAATAGATAGAACATCTAACACCAATATTTATAAATTATTTAAAACAGAATTTAAACAAAGCATCTATATTAAAATGTTACCAACCTTTTACTGTAAACTACTCATCAGGTTTCTAACGAGAAATCATAAGCTACCAATCGAAGTTGGCCGTTGGAGATCCATCCCGAATAACGAAAGAAAGTGCCCTCATTGTAATGATATTGGTGATGAGTTTCACTACCTATTAAAATGCTCAAAATTTGAAGATATTAGAAAAAAATATATCCAAAGGTACTATTATACAAGGCCAAATATGTTAACATTTCAACAGTTACTCTCAACTGAAAATGTACAGGAACTTAAAAGGCTAAGCTACTTTATAGAGCAAATAGTTAAAACTATAAATATGGCTTAAAAATATTATTAAAAACAATAATAAAAATGAATACATAAATTAAATATTAATAATAACTTTTTTCTTTTTCTGTTTCTAGTATGGTTACCATTATTATACTAGAATGAAACTCAATCTTAAAGCTTTACTACATGAACTGTCCTTTATGAGTTCTTATTTTTCGTTTCGGTAAGACTCATACTTATTGGAAGTCATAAAGGTTACGGCTAACAAACAAATGTAAATATGTTGATGTAAATATTTGTGTAGAATGTAAAGCATAATATTTGTAAGAAGTATGAGAGTTGGATGCAAGCCTATATTGTACCATTCAGTATGTAATGGTTGTTTATTTTAACAACACATGTACACAACAAATACTGTCCTTCAAAAGTAAATGGTGTTACTTTTGACTGTCCTTGACGAAAACTATTTTCTTAAAAAAATAAGACGCTATCCGAATAAAGTTTCAGCGACATAAACTTTTTAAGCTATTACCAAAAAAAATGGTCTTCTAAATCAAGATTCAATTCAATTATTATTTAACTGTTAAATTTTGAAATATGACTACTCTATTTATAAATTGTGTGTCCATTGTTATATTTAGAAGAAGCAAGTATACGGTATACTTACAGTTAATAGCCTTAATACACAACAAACCAAATTTCCAATAATTGTCTAAAAATAGAAAATATACATGTCAGACAATCCAGTACACTAAAAATTGTAAACTACAACTAAATGTATATTGTCATCATACATGCTTATTTTAATAGGGAACGGGACTAGAGATAGCACCCTTTCCTTACGCATAAACTACTTTATCTTAATTCATAAACGTTCTATAAAAGATTAAATAGGTTCGATTTCTGTAAACAACATGTTTCACGTCCATATTGGAAAATGTATTGTACTTACTCATTATTCAATACATTCGTCCTTTTATGTTTCGTCCCAAATGAACATTTAATAAAAAATAAAAAAAAATAAAAAAATAATAATAAAAAAAATAAAAAAAAAATAAAAAATAATAATAATAATGATATGCAGTATTTATATTACATTCTCATTTAATTTATTATTCAATGCAACCTAATTAACAAATTGATATTAGCTGTTTAAATAGTGTTCTCCTGCAAAACGTGTGTGATCGTTGATTGTGTATGCTTATGTATGATTTGCCATTTGTGACTATTTGAAAACTACTTGTTGTAAATTGTATATACTTATGCATTTCACCTGTGTGAAACTGAGTAATTAATAAATAAAGATGAATTGATTCCCAGTGCGGTCATATCTCAGATTTTTAAAACACACTCCCGCAGTATTTTACTCGTGCAAGGTATTTTGAAACTATACCTTCTTTCAAGAGGAGTGTAAAGTCGTCGATCCCACTTCACGTTAAAGATATCGCTCCGTGTTAAAGATATCGCTCCCACTTCACGTTAAATATATCGCTCTCACTTTACGTTAAAGATATCGCTCCCACTTCACGTTAAAGATATCGATCCCATTTCACGTTAAAGATATCGCTGACCATTTGTGTTTTCACAATCGTAAACCTAAGCCTTACAGTATCTCCGCGTCGTGGTTTCATATGTCCCCACTAAAGGGTTTTAAAGTAAAACAAATAATTAAATATATATACATGGTTGAATGCTTAAATGTGGCCCACTCATATGAGCTACAATTGTATGTATGTATGCGTCTATATGTTAATTGTGTTAGGATGTAGAGATACAGTTCATCAACGTGTGTTGCAGCTATCCTTTTTAGGGAGTGAATGCATACACTTGATTTCTGTGTATCTCGTCATAGCTAGGCGCCCTGCCGTAGTTCGTCCAAAGGTTGTCTGTCCTTGGTAGTTCACAAATATGTCTCCCTATATACGAGTATAATTCTGCCTTGTGAACCTGAATCTCTTACGAGATCCCAATTTCGAAAGTTGCCGTAGTGAGTTCAAATTATCTCCCTTTATTATATTTACTGTATTCACAGTATCCCCAAGATCCGGCACCTTTCATTGTCACTGTCTCAATATAGCTGTGTGTGGTTGAATGCTTTAATGTGGCCCACTCATATGAGCTATAAGTGTATGTATGTATGCGTCTATATGTTAATTGTGCCTCCATACGAGTGTGTTATGATGTAGACAGTCCTACGTACAAGATACAAATCAGACTGAAAAACCCAGAAATTCATTGCTATCATAAACATTACCAGTACTGTTATTCCCCTAGCATGTTTTCCAAATAAACACTTTTTAATGACCATGATAAATTGCCTGGTCAGCATTGCCCAGCCATGTTTTATTACTGCTCACTGATAAGCATCCACAGAGTTGAGTGTGTTATGAGATGATACTGAGCCTTGATTATGAAACCATAGATCTGAGGAGAATAGTTACATATCTGACAGAAACTTACAAGATGTTATTAAGCGTACATTTGTGTTTTCGTTCATATTTAGTGTTCACATAATGAGGTTTCTCATGAAAAAGTCTTGACCCTCATTATAAACAATCAAACCTTCAGGGAAAACCTCCTTAAATTTGACGAAGCAAAAGTTCTACTAAACCAGAAATACCTTACACAGCTTTTCAAAACTATATACTGTCCCAAAAAATACCAGAGCTCCATAATTTCGTATTAAGATGTTAGCGAAATCTGCAAAAGGTGGTTTTCGAACCAATGACCCAAGAAAATGGCTACCGCCTGAATCTGCCATCGAGAGACTTGGTGAACTTGTGCACTTACAAATAGTGTAGCTTGAAACTGGTGGGATACATGACGCAGTAACTGCCTTTTCAAAAAATCTTCAAATGCGATGTATAACTTTGGGCAGGAATGTCATTTTGAGAGTTTTGAAGAATTGCCATGTTTTGCACCAGTCAAAGCCTCTTCAAAAAAACGTCAGCTTGACACGCCTCTTAACTTCGACACCAAAGTCGATACGATGAAATGACCAACTTAGATGTTATATAACATAACATTTCATTGTTACGGGACGTGTAAAGATAAAGGAGCCTCAAAATACCTCCAGGCCCCGCCACAAGGAAATTGCAAAACCTGAATATACGCCCCTATACACATACAGGGCATAGATACATGTATAGTTGATGTATAGTTGACTTGTGTTTCGTTACAATTCCCCACAAACATCATTAGTACATTGTTATAGCTATTTTAACACTTATCAATTCATATCCTCCAACAAATGGAACATTTTAGATCCGCCCAGGCAGATACATTATAGATACATGTATAGTGTGTGTCACATTGTCTTCTTTCACTTACCCAGAATCTTGATTAGATGATTAAATTGAGCGTTTTACATGTGATCATATACTAAAATATTCGAAAATCCTAGATCCACCCCTGCATATACGTTATAGAATCATACATAGTATATGTCATATTGTCTTTTTACTTACCAAAAAGCATGATCATGTATGTGTATTTAATACATGTAACTTTATTTGTGATTGCTTTATACCTTCCATACATTTATCACTTCAACAAGTCATAGAATAGTTTGTAAAATGTGACAATAGCAAACAAACATATATTCAATGAGACCTCGTTTATATAGTTTCAATATCATTTGCATGCAACAGTTAAACTAAGGTCTCGACCTTTTAAATTGTCAAAAACACTTATTAAAAAACGTTTTTCTCAATAATCAATTTTGAGATTTTCATTTGATGAAGTGAATATGAATGATGTATACCCACAACTGACTTTAATATAAGATATTAAAGGGTAAAGGGACACATGGCAATCGTGTTGAGTTTATATCAAGCATTAAAACTGGCCATTCAATTTATTAATCTAGAACCATTTGACTTTAAACCTGCTTGCATATAATTCAATGCAATTTTGAGTTTTCAATTTATCTTTTTATATTTTCATAGGTTAAAATATTTTATTGGTACAATATAATCAACAGTTAGTGATTTGCAAAAACAGTTTTCTTTATACTCTTCTCATAATTAATATTAAAAATTGAACAAATGCAAGTAATGTAGAGAACTAATTGGACACCGCGAGTTTTAAAAATAAATTATTGCCGTGTGTCCCTTTAAACTTTGATATAATCTGTTGTTTCTGATGTTTTTTTAAGCCCTCGAGTATATAATTATATTGATGTGGTTAAATGAGGGTTGTATATATTGATGTTGTGAAATGAGGGTTTTTATGTATATAAATTGATGTGATAATGAGGGTTTCTAAATATGCATGAACATTATGTACATCAATAGATTTATACTATATTACTACAAAGTGTACTTATTTTTGATAATGTTATAATTACTGAGAACTGTCAGATTTGACAGTAAAATACAATTATTAAAAATACAATCTAAGTTGTTAAATACTATTAGTAAGTAAAACAATATTTTTCTCATTGTAAAGCAACTGATACAATTTCCATTTGTATTAAATAAGTCTGTGCTAGTAACACTATATATAAAATAAATAAACTGAATTTCCATCAAGTACATGTCTTATTTCATGATGTGTCCATTTATACTCAATGTTACTGTTCTGCTGCAGAATGAGCCTCTCAGAGATGACAGCTGTTCCACATTAGAACTGGCTAATTTTATTGCAGTTAATTTGTTAGGGATCATTAAAAGGCTGCTACCTGGGGAGATTGTAACTGTATCATGATTTTATCTCTGGCTCCGATCCGAGCTGATTTTGTACTTTGTGGGGGAGACTGTAGAGATACAGTTCATCAACATGTGTTGCAGCTATCCTTTTTAGGGAGTGAATGCATACGCTTGATTTCTGTGTATCTCGTCATAGCTAGACGCCCTGCCGTAGTTCGTCTGAAGGTTGTCTGTCCTTGGTAGTTCACAAATATGTCTTCCTATATATATATATATATTTATTTATAGATTATAAACACTGGATGTGGATGCTTTTTTTATATAACCCTACTCTGAGAAGAGTCTGATATATATCAAGAGTATAGATATATACTTGTTTGTACAATAGCTCTGATGGTTTTCCTTTATTCTTGCTTTTGATATAATTTTCATAAACCTGAAGGTCTCAGCTTAAACCGTGCTATAACTGCCAACATATTTCAGTCGTACTATAAATGACAGATTCGACAGCTATACCATGGTCTACCCAATTTACGCGCGTGTAGTTGTAATGTTAGCACACAACCTGTCAATCAAACGGTCAATTACCGGCATTGAATTGCTATGGTACAAAACATTTATAGCTTATTTTTCTCTTATGCGATTTATACTGCACTCTCGGGCCGCAGTCAAGAAGTAGTACAAAATAGCATTTACTCGAAAAATTATGCTATAAATTTTACATAGATTATAGCCCCTGGATATATGAGGTTTTATGTAACCGGACTCTGCAGAGAGTCCGATATATATAAGGGGATATATATATAAATGTATAGATTATAGACACTGAAGCTGTAAGGTTGTATTTAACCTCAGAAGAATAGATACATAAATGCATATATTATAGACACAGAAGTTGTAAAATGTTATGTAACCTGACTCGGAGAAGAGTCCGAAATAGATATATAAACTATAGACACTGGAGATGCTAGTGTTTATCTAACCTGACTCTGAGGAGAGTTCGATACATATTAGTAGTATAGATATACTGAAAGGAAAAAGAAACGCGTAATGGTTATTTCTGCTATGTATTGTATGTTTAATATGCTAATGCTAATCGAATGGTACAAATAAATATAAACATATCGGACAGGGAAAGTAACTTTTAAGGAGGACAGGCAACCACAAAACTCAGAAACAAAGAAATATAGAAAGATCGGACAGGGAAACAGGCAAACAATAAGGCAAAAGTATTAATAAATGCAAACGACACCACAAACACAAAAGGGTTGACTATAGGGCTACCGCCTTGGAACGGTCAGTGGCTTAGTAGGCCACTGGGGGTTTCAACCGGTTCTAGGATGCAACAAACCTCACTCTTACCTTACTGTCATCCCATTTAATCAGGACAGTGTAAATAAAGAAATCCCCGCCTTGATATAATCTCTAACCAACAAGGCAGCATCATTGGGCAATATAAGTAAAACACAAATATGCTCGTGTAATTATAATACAAAAAGAACAATAGCCTTTATTTATTATTGCTTTTGCCTTCTTGTTTGTCTGTTTGCGTGTCTGTTTCTGTGTTTTGTGGTTTACTGTCCTCCTTGAATGCTACTTTTCCTGTCCGATCTTTTTATATTTCTTTTATAACAAGTTTAACAAAGATAGTATGAAAGTGATCATGACCAATAATCTTACGAAGTGTATAAATCACATCACCATAGAAGTCAGGTTGTGATAGTCCTTGTCGCATAAAAGTCCTTAAATTACTTATATATTTGGAAAGAATATAAGGGTTACGATAATAAAATTGTGCAACGGTTTTACGAAGTTTATCGTAACGGTAACCCTGATTGAGTAGCTTTTTAGTTATACAAAGATTTCGAATATTAAAGTCCTCAACTCGAGTACAAACGAATAAGTTGAGACACATACACCCCTGATAAGAAGTTGCTCGAGGAACATCCCCATCCAAGTGGGGATAATGAACAATGTCAAAATTAAAATCATCTCTCTTTTCATAGATTTTGCTAATTATTTCACCATTTTCAATCGAGAGATCCAAATCAAGAAATTATCAGATATATTAGCTTTAAGCTAAAGTTCTTTAGGATAAATATTATTAACCATAGTTGGAAAGAAAGGGTTGTCAATGTTCTCTTTCATTGTAGTTTCTAGTCCTTGTTTGCAGTACAGTGCGGACCTACGATGCCATTGCGTTCGGACGCTGTGGTTTCTATAGGACCACATATGTCTTTTGTTTAATAACATCTGCCTGGGTATCTGGTGAAAGACTCAACATGAAATCTATATCATAGCAAAGTAAAAACAAATCTGCGACAAGTGGTGCACAGTTCGTACCCAAAAGGATACCAGCAATTTGTCTATAAACGGTGGTTCCATACCTGACGAAAATATTATCTAATTATAGAAAGATGAGTGCTTCACAAACTTCGTAGCAAGTCCACATAGTATAATTGTCTAAACTATATAACAAGGCGACATAAGACCTGTTCTTTCGGAAAGAAGTATTATGCGTGCACAATTTAGTGTGAATTCGAAGGTTGAAATAATGGACAAGCAGGTTTTCAATGATAACTTCTTTAATAATATAAACACTTTTATAATGTACATCGGTATTCCTAACATACATTTCTATATCATTGTCTCATACTCCAAGATAATTAAACGGCGATAGAAAAGTTACTTATCCGAAATGAATGCACATGAAAGGTAATTCCTTTCAAGGTAAAATTATAAACTATTTGGTAAAGTCCAGTATCATACAGTTATGAAAACTGAACTGAAGGTAATTCCATTCAAATTAAAAGTGTAATGCACGTTAAGACGGTCAATTCAAGTCTGCCTCAAAGAGTGTGTGTATAAGCGTTTATTTATCCTCGCTGTATTGCACTAAGCATTTTAGCGAGCAGACCTAGGTTTTAAGTCTCATCCGAAGGACTGGTAAGGTAGGAAATACTTTTGAAATATTTCGATAATTAACCCAAATTCGGATCTGGCTGGGATTGAACGCGCGATCCCTGGGACACTTGCAAATAATTTAAAACATATTTATGTAATAAAATGTAAACATGTAACAACATCAACAATGCATGTGGAGCATAATAGAATGTTTAAACAGCACCGAACACACCAATTGTTACCCCTATCGACAGAATGCGCATTTGGCTCAAGCGTGTGAGCAAACTTAGGCTTTAAACCTTGAAGTCTCTTAACATTAAACACAATACTGAAATGGCTTGACTTTTTCCAGCGAAATTGCAACATTTATGAATTTCGTGTAACAAAGCATACTTTGATTAAAAGGTCTACTACATGACAGAGTTGTCCTTTCTGTAATTAGTTGTGGCCCCATTTTGTACAGAACACATTGAGATATGTCTGGAATGTTACGTGGAATTAGATGTATATGATAGTGTAGTATATGCAATTATTTGATTATGCGTTTCTTTGTCCTTTCAATATATATAAATGTATAGGTTATAGACACTGTAGTTGTTACGTTTTATGTAAAAAAAGAGTATGATAATGGACCTTTGGAAACGGCCGAGCACGACACATACGAAATATTGCAGTCTCGGTTTGATTGAGACTGTTCATGAGGTGAAGTGAAATATGCTAGCTACCGCTCACGCCCTCTAGCTGTAACCTGACTTTGAGGAGAGTCCGATATATATCAGGAGTATAGATATATAAATAAATAGATTATAGACACCGGAGATGTTATTTGTTATATAACCTGACTCTTTGGAGAGTCCGATATATATCAGGATTGAAGATCATGGTCGTAGGAACGTTTCAACACAATACTGAAATGGCTTGACTAAACTCAACATTTATGAATTTCGTGTAACAAAGTATACTTTGATTAAAAGGTCTAGAGTTGTTCTTTCTGTAATTAGTTGTAGCCCTTTTTTGTACAAAACACGTTGGGATATATCTGGCGTATTACGCGGAAGTATGTGTATATAATAGTGTAGTCTTTTTAACAACAATTATAAATATATATACCCGAAATAAATAAACTTCATTTTTCGATCGTATTATATTTTAGCACAAATTATAACCGTGAACAAATAAGAGAGATATTTAGTGTTGGTTTGATTATCAAAAGCATGCTAGTGACAATATATTTAGATATAACTTGATAAGTAGGCTATTTTTGTTGAAATATGTAAACTTTAAAGGGGGTCAATAGACGCTTTCGTACTAAATCAATGAACAGTATGTTTTATCTATACATGTATTAATACTTATAAACTGTTTTATTGATATAACAGATGTTAAATGAAAAGATATTCATAATCTAAAACTGAATAATTTAAAAACCACATTTTTCATATTAAAAACTCAAATAACTAACAATTAATGAATTATCTTTACATGGAAAATATATATAAGTCTAGTTAGTTCAACACACTATATTGACAGGAAATACAAAACGCTTACATATTACGGTGCGAGGTTAAATCATCACTCACGCACGCACGCACTCAATCACGCGCGAGATTAAATATCAGTTATTTTCACGGGTTCCAGACAGTAGGCTTGTTGCGAGTCCGTCATTCTTAATTTGCAAAATATGCAGTGTAGTCGAAGTAGGTCACAGTAGGTCGAGCTGGATTACTGAAAAATGTCTAAGTGATAAAAGTCTTTTTACAAAGTATGATAACAAAAACGGAGATTGTTCGTTCCCCCTTCCAACGAATTCCGTTGGGCAAACTTTTGCCGCTGTAGTAGACCTTTCTACCAAGAATATAAGAAAATAATGCTTTTGTTTGTTTTGTCTCAAAATGGAACCCTTACAGCAGATGCACCACTGCTACTACTGTAAGAGACCGTCTGTTTACCTACTGGAATGCATCGATCCAGGTTCACGACGGTCGAGATATCCTCCAAATAAGTACAACAGTTCTGAATGAAACAACTGAGCCATTTCCACATGTTTTGGTCAACTGCGTGCCAGTGGATTGTTGGTTCACTCATGAACCGAAGCCATTTGCCGTTGAAAAGATTATAACCAATTCTCCGAGATAGTTGAACCGTTACACTATATTTCATCGATGATGTGTTTTCACAAGAAAATAATTAATTACGTCCATAAACAGTAAAATGCGATGTTTTTAAAATGAAAAGCTCCATATCTTATCATTGTGTTCATTTGAAGCCATGTTTCCAGATGCCTATGTTTTTAGTACACCTATAACATTCGTAGCGTTTCATTAAATTCGTTTGAAGAGTCATTATTATTATTTTCAGAATGTGGTTACGGTTTATACTCTGAGTTTTTTAACAGTGGTCAACTTAACAAAGCTAATATTTCTAATATTTACGCTTCTATTCTCGATTTACATCTATCTATTGAAAATGGTGGAATAATTAGTAAAATCTATGACAAGAGAGATGATTTTAATTTTGATAATGTTAATTATCCCCATTTAGATGGGGATATTCCCTGAGCAATTTCTTATGGGGACTTATTCGGTTTACTAGAGCATGTACTCGATTTGAGGACTTTAATTCTTAATCTTTGTATAAATAAAAAGCTAATCCATCAGGGCTACCGTTACGATAAACTATGTAAAAATGTTGCGCCATTTTATTATCGTAACCCTGATCTTCTTTCCAAATATAAAAGTAATTTAAGAACTCTTCTGCGACAAGAACTATCACAACCTGACTTCTATAGGGATGTGATTTATAAACTACGTAAGATCCTTTGTCATGATCACTTTCATACTATCGTTGTTCAACTTGCTAAAAGGTTTATCAAAATAGGTTATGACCCTATCATTTTGCAACGCACTGCATGCTTGGTGGTTGACCAATTTACAGGTCGCCACTATGCTTTCCTCTTTAATTGTGCGTCGACCGGACAGGATGTGGACCGTATGATGACGTCTACCTAAAGCCCAAAAGGATGGTGACGTTTGTTGTTTTTCTGCAATCTTTGTCTTGACGTGCCCTCAATGGTTTATTCTCTTGTTGCTCTGTGTTTTACTTATATTGCCTATTAATGCTGCCTTTTTGGTTATCGAAAAGTTCATGGCGGGGATTTCTTTACTTACACTGTCTCGTTTTATTGGGATATTATTGAGACTGTACAGATTGAACAAAAAGTGAGATTAAAACGAAAAACAACGAACTACAATTTTTGTTTAACCTCAGCTAATAGTGTTTATATGTTTTTAAGGCGACTGTTTTAAGGTAACATTCAAAAACAACGACAACAACTAAAGTTACAGGTCAAACAATGTTCCGTTTTTTATCGACTGGCGATCGTGATTATATTTTGAAAGAGTTTAACAGCAAAAAATGCTTATTATAGCATTTAAAATCCTTAACTAAAACTACTTGAAGCAGATAAGTTTGTTCTACACCGTATCAAAACATTGAGGATTATCTGTTAAAATGTGCTCGGACTACACCGTACCATGGTAAAATAACACTGGGTACACACTGCATCATCGTGACATGTTTCAAACCTAAAAAACATCTACATTATGCAAGTTATGATATCAAAGGGTGATTACATACACTCTAACTGAAATATTCGAATATGTATGCACCTTCCAGGAGTCAGAATGCCCCTAAATGACTCCCAGACACCAAAATAATGGTCATCTCTCGATTCATTTTTTAAAAATAGGAAAACCACTGGTTGTGAGAGCCGATTGTGGTTTCAAAAACGGAGATCTGAGAGATTGACGGTAATAATTCAAAACATTGGACCTTCCCTGATACTTCAAGTACGATTATATCTAATATAAACGATGGATATGAAAAATCCAGGTGAAATAACTGGACACTTATTTCCCGACGTAGACATTGTCCGCCATCTTGAAAATAATACACCGTATCATAAAAGCTCTGCACCGAAACACGTACCAGAGAGTGCTATAGTACCTTTAAGTACTTTAAATTAGTGCCGCTTGCGATGTTCCTAATTCTAAAATATTAATTAAAGTTATCTTTACATCATGTGTTACTAGAATTATCCCTTCAAATGCGTTTGAAAATATTTTTTCGGAATATTTAATGTTAACGTTGAATTACAGTAGTTTGAATTTCAACATAAACATTAAACTTGTACTTTTCGATATTTTTAAATAATATTTCTTGCATGCTATAAGAAAAGATATATGCATACAATATAAAACGGGTTGTGCGATTTCCTATACGGATCCGGGATTTTACGGTCATATGGGTTCAGCATGCAGTTTTATTGTTTCATCGTAACTCTTCCTTCAACAGTTGAATGATGGTTCATCATATTTATTAGATTCCGAGATACAAGCTTACCTGCAACACTGTAACCAAGGGACGGGATTAAGTGGTGACAAGCTTACCTGCAACACTGTAACTGTCACAGGATGACCTTAGTGGTTGGGCTAACTCAGGAAAGAATCAATGACGGTGAATGCATTTACATAAATTTAATGCAACTATTAAATATGTTTAATATATATACAATTATCTAAAAAAACAAGCGAATACACAAATGAACTATGAAAAGAATGTTCTCCTGAACGTTTAAGACGTTCTTAGTATTGTTATAAATACTGAATGTCTAAGACACTAAAGTGTTGTTAAAGCTATAACAATGTTGATCTAGCGCGATAACTGTGATGCGCGAGAGCTCATGAAGACGATGATGCGCGAATTCAATGGATGATTGTCATCAAATGCCTTCTGTAAGGGTTGATGACGCGATGCAATGATAGTTAATCTCCACTGAGATTGTGAATGATATTCCTCCAGTGAGGACTGGTAACGGGCCCACCTTGTGTCCCGGGGGTTGTCGTTAATAAAACCTGGCTGCGCAGGTACGGGGACCGTCTCCACCGCTTGTAAACGTTAATCGTGGAAGCTTAGCTCCACTCCTGGATATCCAAACCTAGATGGCTTACTCCAACCCTGGATGGCTTATATCCTGGATGGCTTAGGCTGTAATTATACATACGTTTTAGATGTCGGTTGACAAACATAACAATCTAGCATAATTATCATTACCCAAACAAATCATTATTCAATCAATATATGTAAGCTGTACTAATGATGAGTAGCAATGTATACATATTCTACAACGCCATGTTAACGCTATGTACGTCGCTGTTAATCAATGCCCCTAATACATGTAATATAAACATGATCAAATTACTCATATATTACACTCACTGAGTTATGCATGCACGCATGTCAACTAATGACCACATTATACAACGATATGCATATGCGTCGAACATTTATTCTTGTCACTCATCTCATTGTTAACTAATGTTAACAATCGTGTATTACAATCACTGAGTTATACGCCAACGTTAACTAATGCACCTATTATCCACTGTTATCAAATTAATATTGTTTTACAATTAATGATCAATTACAATAATTACATCTAATAAAGTAACTTCAAAATCATATGCTAGTCTAAAGTTATGTTTGAGAAACATCAATGCTAACGGATGTCGTAACCGCCAAACAAGATGGCGCCGCCCACTGAATACAAATATACGATAAAAGTTTAATAAAATTACTAACCACATGTTGCCTATGAAATTTGCCGTCCAATCTCTGTTCCAACAAAGTACTATCGATGATCCCGGCGAGAGCTAGAAGACAATGGGTTTTATAGCAAACATTACGCCCAAATCATTATTTCCCCCGTTCAGTCCGTGACAAACGTGGCTAAATCTACAGTATTGAATCTACACGAGAGGCCCCTTATACAATTTTGCCGTTTAAGGAAAATATACCTATACGTTCACATGCATTAGCACAAAACTAAACTTATGACACGGCCTCTCTGGCGGCCACTTAAAATGTGCACGCTTTTACGTGTTACATGAATAGATCATGAATATTGTGAAATTGTTTCAACTTGAACATTAGATTTTGGGTGTAACCGTTAACTTACAAGAGCTATATACGACCAGTACGCTCTACCCGTGACATTTTGTGACAGTAACCAAGGGATGTAGACGAGGATTAAGTGGTGACAGGCTTACCTGCAACACTGTAACCAATGGACGTAGACGAGGATTAAGTGGTGACAAGCTTACCTACAACACTGTAACCAAGGAACGTAGACGAGGATTAAGTGGTAACAAGCTTACCTGCAACACTGTAACCAAAGGACGTAGACGAGGATTAAGTGGTGACAAGATTACTTACAACACTGTAACCAAGGGACGAAGACGAGGATAAAATGGTGACAGGATTACCTGCAACACTGTTACCAACGGAGTAGGCGACGATTAAGTGGTGACAGGATTACCTGCAACACTGTAACCAACGGAGTAGCAGACGATTAAGTGGTGACAGGATTACCTGCAACACTGTAACCAACGGAGTAGGTGACGATTAAGTGGTGACAGGATTACCTGCAACACTGTAACCAACGGAGTAGGCGACGATTAAGTGGTGACAGGATTACCTGCAACACTGTAACCAACGGAGTAGGCGACGATTAAGTGGTGACAGGATTGCCTGCAACACTGTAACCAACGGAGTAGGCGACGATTAAGTGGTGACAGGATTGCCTGCAACACTGTAACCAACGGAGTAGGCGACGATTAAGTGGTGACAGGATTACCTGCAACACTGTAACCAACGGAGTAGGCGACGATTAAGTGGTGACAGGATTACCTGCAACACTGTAACCAACGGAGTAGGCGACGATTAAGTGGTGACAGGATTACCTGCAACACTGTAACCAACGGAGTAGGCGACGATTAAGTGGTGACAGGAGTGCCTGCAACTCTGTAACCAACGGAGTAGGCGACGATTAAGTGGTGACAGGATTGCCTGCAACACTGTAACCAACGGAGTAGGCGACGATTAAGTGGTGACAGGATTGCCTGCAACACTGTAACCAACGGAGTAGGCGACGATTAAGTGGTGACAGGATTGCCTGCAACACTGTAACCAACGGAGTAGGCGACGATTAAGTGGTGACAGGATTGCCTGCAACACTGTAACCAACGGAGTAGGCGACGATTAAGTGGTGACAGGATTACCTGCAACACTGTAACCAACGGAGTAGGCGACGATTAAGTGGTGACAGGATTGCCTGCAACACTGTAACCAACGGAGTAGGCGACGATTAAGTGGAGACAGGATTGCCTGCAACACTGTAACCAACGGAGAAGGCGATGATTAAGTGGTGACAGGATTACCTGCAACACTGTAACCAACGGAGTAGGCGACGATTAAGTGGTGACAGGATTGCCTGCAACACTGTAACCAACGGAGTAGGCGACGATAAAGTGGTGACAGGATTGCCTGCAACACTGTAACCAACGGAGTAGGCGACGATTAAGTGGTGACAGGATTGCCTGCAACACTGTAACCAACGGAGTAGGCGACGATTAAGTGGTGACAGGATTACCTGCAACACTGTAACCAACGGAGTAGGCGACGATTAAGTGGTGACAGGATTACCTGCAACACTGTAACCGACGGAGTAGGCGACGATTAAGTGGTGACAGGATTACCTGCAACACTGTAACCGACGGAGTAGGCGACGATTAAGTGGTGACAGGATTACCTGCAACACTGTAACCAACGGAGTAGGCGACGATTAAGTGGTGACAGGATTACCTGCAACACTGTAACCAACGGAGTAGGCGACGATTAAGTGGTGACAGGATTACCTGCAACACTGTAACCAACGAAGTAGGCGACGATTAAGTGGTGACAGGATTACCTGCAACACTGTAACCAACGGAGTAGGCGACGATTAAGTGGTGACAGGATTGCCTGCAACACTGTAACCAACGGAGTAGGCGACGATTAAGTGGTGACAGGATTGCCTGCAACACTGTAACCAACGGAGTAGGCGACGATTAAGTGGTGACAGGATTGCCTGCAACACTGTAACCAACGGAGTAGGCGACGATTAAGTGGTGACAGGATTGCCTGCAACACTGTAACCAACGGAGTAGGCGACGATTAAGTGGTGACACGATTGCCTGCAACACTGTAACCAACGGAGTAGGCGACGATTAAGTGGTGACAGGATTGCCTACTACACTGTAACCAACGGAGTAGGCGACGATTAAGTGGTGACAGGATTACCTGCAACACTGTAACCAACGGAGTAGGCGACGATTAAGTGGTGACAGGATTACCTGCAACTTTGTAACCAACGATTAAGTGGTGACAGGATTACCTGCAACACTGTAACCAACGGAGTAGGCGACGATTAAGTGGTGACAGGATTACCTGCAACACTGTAACCAACGGAGTAGGCGACGATTAAGTGGTGACAGGATTACCTGCAACACTGTAACCAACGGAGTAGGCGACGATTAAGTGGTGACTGGATTACCTGCAACACTGTAACCAACGGAGTAGGCGACAATTAAGTGGTGACAGGATTACCTGCAACACTGTAACCAACGGAGTAGGCGACGATTAAGTGGTGACAGGATTACCTGCAACACTGTAACCAACGGAGTAGGCGACGATTAAGTGGTGACAGGATTAGCTGCAACACTGTAACCAACGGAGTAGGCGACGATTAAGTGGTGACAGGATTACCTGCAACACTGTAACCAACGGAGTAGGCGACGATTAAGTGGTGACAGGATTACCTGCAACACTGTAACCAACGGAGTAGGCGACGATTAAGTGGTGACAGGATTACCTGCAACACTGTAACCAACGGAGTAGGCGACGATTAAGTGGTGACAGGATTACCTGCAACACTGTAACCAACGGAGTAGGCGACGATTAAGTGGTGACAGGATTGCCTGCAACACTGTAACGAACGGAGTAGGCGACGATTAAGTGGTGACAGGATTACCTGCAACACTGTAACCAACGGAGTAGGCGACGATTAAGTGGTGACAGGATTACCTGCAACACTGTAACCAACGGAGTAGTCGACGATTAAGTGGTGACAGGATTACCTGCAACACTGTAACCAACGGAGTAGGCGACGATTAAGTGGTGACAGGATTACCTGCAACACTGTAACCAACGGAGTAGGCGACGATTAAGTGGTGACAGGATTACCTGCAACACTGTAACCAACGGAGTAGGCGACGATTAAGTGGTGACAGGATTACCTGCAACACTGTAACCAACGGAGTAGGCGACAATTAAGTGGTGACAGGATTACCTGCAACACTGTAACCAACGGAGTAGGCGACGATTAAGTGGTGACAGGATTACCTGCAACACTGTAACCAACGGAGTAGGCGACGATTAAGTGGTGACAGGATTGCCTGCAACACTGTAACCAACGGAGTAGGCGACGATTAAGTGGTGACAGGATTGCCTGCAACACTGTAACCAACGGAGTAGGCGACGATTAAGTGGTGACAGGATTACCTGCAACACTGTAACCAACGGAGTAGGCGACGATTAAGTGGTGACAGGATTGCCTGCAACACTGTAACCAACGGAGTAGGCGACGATTAAGTGGTGACAGGATTGCCTGCAACACTGTAACCAACGGAGTAGGCGACGATTAAGTGGTGACAGGATTACCTGCAACACTGTAACCAACGGAGTAGGCGACGATTAAGTGGTGACAGGATTGCCTGCAACACTGTAACCAACGGAGTAGGCGACGATTAAGTGGTGACAGGATTGCCTGCAACACTGTAACCAACGGAGTAGGCGACGATTAAGTGGTGACAGGATTGCCTGCAACACTGTAACCAACGGAGTAGGCGACGATTAAGTGGTGACAGGATTGCTTGCAACACTGTAACCAACGGAGTAGGCGACGATTAAGTGGTGACAGGATTGCCTGCAACACTGTAACCAACGGAGTAGGCGACGATTAAGTTGTGACAGGATTACCTGCAACACTGTAACCAACGGAGTAGGCGACGATTAAGTGGTGACAGGATTGCCTGCAACACTGTAACCAACGGAGTAGGCGACGATTAAGTGGTGACAGGATTGCCTGCAACACTGTAACCAACGGAGTAGGCGACGATTAAGTGGTGACAGGATTGCCTGCAACACTGTAACCAACGGAGTAGGCGACGATTAAGTGGTGACAGGATTACCTGCAACACTGTAACCAACGCAGTAGGCGACGATTAAGTAGTGACAGGATTACCTGCAACACTGTAACCAACGCAGTAGGCGACGATTAAGTGGTGACAGGATTACCTGCAACACTGTAACCAACGGAGTAGGCGACGATTAAGTGGTGACAGGATTACCTGCAACACTGTAACCAACGGAGTAGGCGACGATTAAGTGGTGACAGGATTACCTGCAACACTGTAACCAACGGAGTAGGCGACGATTAAGTGGTACCAGGATTACCTGCAACACTGTAACCAACGAAGTAGGCGACGATTAAGTGGTGACAGGATTACCTGCAACACTGTCACCAACGGAGTAGGCGACGATTAAGTGGTGACAGGATTGCCTGCAACACTGTAACCAACGGAGTAGGCGACGATTAAGTGGTGACAGGATTACCTACTACACTGTAACCAACGGAGTAGGCGACGATTAAGTGGTGACAGGATTACCTGCAACACTGTAGCCAACGGAGTAGGCGACAATTAAGTGGTGACAGGATTACCTGCAACTTTGTAACCAACGATTAAGTGGTGACAGGATTACCTGCAACACTGTAACCAACGGAGTAGGCGACGATTAAGTGGTGACAGGATTACCTGCAACACTGTAACCAACGGAGTAGGCGACGATTAAGTGGTGACAGGGTTACCTGCAACACTGTAACCAACGGAGTAGGCGACGATTAAGTGGTGACAGGATTACCTGCAACACTGTAACCAACGGAGTAGGCGACGATTAAGTGGTGACAGGATTACCTGCAACACTGTAGCCAACGGAGTAGGCGACAATTAAGTGGTGACAGGATTACCTGCAACTTTGTAACCAACGATTAAGTGGTGACAGGATTACCTGCAACACTGTAACCAACGGAGTAGGCGACGATTAAGTGGTGACAGGATTACCTGCAACACTGTAACCAACGGAGTAGGCGACGATTAAGTGGTGACTGGATTACCTGCAACACTGTAACCAACGGAGTAGGCGACAATTAAGTGGTGACAGGATTACCTGCAACACTGTAACCAACGGAGTAGGCGACGATTAAGTAGTGACAGGATTACCTGCAACACTGTAACCAACGGAGTAGGCGACGATTAAGTGGTGGCAACACTGTAACCAACGGAGTAGGCGACGATTAAGTGGTGACAGGATTAGCTGCAACACT
The DNA here is from genome assembly GCA_037043455.1 of Cyrtodaria siliqua. Taxonomy (NCBI): domain Eukaryota; kingdom Metazoa; phylum Mollusca; class Bivalvia; order Adapedonta; family Hiatellidae; genus Cyrtodaria; species Cyrtodaria siliqua. Next base: position 109,554 of record JAWPHD010007776.1, read on the forward strand.
GTAACCAACGGAGTAGGCGACGATTAAGTGGTGACAGGATTAGCTGCAACACTGTAACCAACGGAGTAGGCGACGATTAAGTGGTGACAGGATTAGCTGCAACACTGTAACCAACGGAGTAGGCGACGATTAAGTGGTGACAGGATTACCTGCAACACTGTAACCAACGGAGTAGGCGACGATTAAGTGGTGACAGGATTACCTGCAACACTGTAACCAACGGAGTAGGCGACGATTAAGTGGTGACAGGATTACCTGCAACACTGTAACCAACGGAGTAGGCGACGATTAAGTGGTGACAGGATTACCTGCAACACTGTAACCAACGGAGTAGGCGACGATTAAGTGGTGACAGGATTACCTGCAACACTGTAACCAACGGAGTAGGCGACGATTAAGTGGTGACAGGATTGCCTGCAACACTGTAACCAACGGAGTAGGCGACGATTAAGTGGTGACAGGATTGCCTGCAACACTGTAACCAACGGAGTAGGCGACGATTAAGTGGTGACAGGATTACCTGCAACACTGTAACCAACGGAGTAGGCGACGATTAAGTGGTGACAGGATTGCCTGCAACACTGTAACCAACGGAGTAGGCGACGATTAAGTGGTGACAGGATTACCTGCAACACTGTAACCAACGGAGTAGGCGACGATTAAGTGGTGACAGGATTGCCTGCAACACTGTAACCAACGGAGTAGGCGACGATTAAGTGGTGACAGGATTGCCTGCAACACTGTAACCAACGGAGTAGGCGACGATTAAGTGGTGACAGGATTGCCTGCAACACTGTAACCAACGGAGTAGGCGACGATTAAGTGGTGACAGGATTGCTTGCAACACTGTAACCAACGGAGTAGGCGACGATTAAGTGGTGACAGGATTGCCTGCAACACTGTAACCAACGGAGTAGGCGACGATTAAGTGGTGACAGGATTACCTGCAACACTGTAACCAACGGAGTAGGCGACGATTAAGTGGTGACAGGATTGCCTGCAACACTGTAACCAACGGAGTAGGCGACGATTAAGTGGTGACAGGATTGCCTGCAACACTGTAACCAACGGAGTAGGCGACGATTAAGTGGTGACAGGATTGCCTGCAACACTGTAACCAACGGAGTAGGCGACGATTAAGTGGTGACAGGATTACCTGCAACACTGTAACCAACGCAGTAGGCGACGATTAAGTGGTGACAGGATTACCTGCAACACTGTAACCAACGCAGTAGGCGACGATTAAGTGGTGACAGGATTACCTGCAACACTGTAACCAACGGAGTAGGCGACGATTAAGTGGTGACAGGATTACCTGCAACACTGTAACCAACGGAGTAGGCGACGATTAAGTGGTGACAGGATTACCTGCAACACTGTAACCAACGGAGTAGGCGACGATTAAGTGGTACCAGGATTACCTGCAACACTGTAACCAACGAAGTAGGCGACGATTAAGTGGTGACAGGATTACCTGCAACACTGTCACCAACGGAGTAGGCGACGATTAAGTGGTGACAGGATTGCCTGCAACACTGTAACCAACGGAGTAGGCGACGATTAAGTGGTGACAGGATTACCTACTACACTGTAACCAACGGAGTAGGCGACGATTAAGTGGTGACAGGATTACCTGCAACACTGTAGCCAACGGAGTAGGCGACAATTAAGTGGTGACAGGATTACCTGCAACTTTGTAACCAACGATTAAGTGGTGACAGGATTACCTGCAACACTGTAACCAACGGAGTAGGCGACGATTAAGTGGTGACAGGATTACCTGCAACACTGTAACCAACGGAGTAGGCGACGATTAAGTGGTGACAGGGTTACCTGCAACACTGTAACCAACGGAGTAGGCGACGATTAAGTGGTGACAGGATTACCTGCAACACTGTAACCAACGGAGTAGGCGACGATTAAGTGGTGACAGGATTACCTGCAACACTGTAGCCAACGGAGTAGGCGACAATTAAGTGGTGACAGGATTACCTGCAACTTTGTAACCAACGATTAAGTGGTGACAGGATTACCTGCAACACTGTAACCAACGGAGTAGGCGACGATTAAGTGGTGACAGGATTACCTGCAACACTGTAACCAACGGAGTAGGCGACGATTAAGTGGTGACTGGATTACCTGCAACACTGTAACCAACGGAGTAGGCGACAATTAAGTGGTGACAGGATTACCTGCAACACTGTAACCAACGGAGTAGGCGACGATTAAGTAGTGACAGGATTACCTGCAACACTGTAACCAACGGAGTAGGCGACGATTAAGTGGTGGCAACACTGTAACCAACGGAGTAGGCGACGATTAAGTGGTGACAGGATTAGCTGCAACACTGTAACCAACGGAGTAGGCGACGATTAAGTGGTGACAGGATTAGCTGCAACACTGTAACCAACGGAGTAGGCGACGATTAAGTGGTGACAGGATTGCCTGCAACACTGTAACCAACGGAGTAGGCGACGATTAAGTGGTGACAGGATTACCTGCAACACTGTAACCAACGGAGTAGGCGACGATTAAGTGGTGACAGGATTACCTGCAACACTGTAACCAACGGAGTAGGCGACGATTAAGTGGTACCAGGATTACCTGCAACACTGTAACCAACGGAGTAGGCGACGATTAAGTGGTGACAGGATTACCTGCAACACTGTAACCAACGGAGTAGGCGACGATTAAGTGGTGACAGGATTGCCTGCAACACTGTAACCAACGGAGTAGGCGACGATTAAGTGGTGACAGGATTGCCTGCAACACTGTAACCAACGGAGTAGGCGACGATTAAGAGGTGACAGGATTGCCTGCAACACTGTAACCAACGGAGTAGGCGACGATTAAGTGGTGACAGGATTGCCTGCAACACTGTAACCAACGGAGTAGGCGACGATTAAGTGGTGACAGGATTGCCTGCAACACTGTAACCAACGGAGTAGGCGACGATTAAGTGGTGACAGGATTGCCTGCAACACTGTAACCAACGGAGTAGGCGACGATTAAGTGGTGACAGGATTGCCTGCAACACTGTAACCAACGGAGTAGGCGACGATTAAGTGGTGACAGGATTGCCTGCAACACTGTAACCAACGGAGTAGGCGACGATTAAGTGGTGACAGGATTGCCTGCAACACTGTAACCAACGGAGTAGGCGACGATTAAGTGGTGACAGGATTGCCTGCAACACTGTAACCAACGGAGTAGGCGACGATTAAGTGGTGACAGGATTGCCTGCAACACTGTAACCAACGGAGTAGGCGACGATTAAGTGGTGACAGGATTGCCTGCAACACTGTAACCAACGGAGTAGGCGACGATTAAGTGGTGACAGGATTGCCTGCAACACTGTAACCAACGGAGTAGGCGACGATTAAGTGGTGACAGGATTGCCTGCAACACTGTAACCAACGGAGTAGGCGACGATTAAGTGGTGACAGGATTGCCTGCAACACTGTAACCAACGGAGTAGGCGACGATTAAGTGGTGACAGGATTGCCTGCAACACTGTAACCAACGGAGTAGGCGACGATTAAGTGGTGACAGGATTACCTGCAACACTGTAACCAACGCAGTAGGCGACGATTAAGTGGTGACAGGATTACCTGCAACACTGTAACCAACGGAGTAGGCGACGATTAAGTGGTGACAGGATTACCTGCAACACTTTTACCAACGGAGTAGGCGACGATTAAGTGGTACCAGGATTACCTGCAACACTGTAACCAACGAAGTAGGCGACGATTAAGTGGTGACAGGATTACCTGCAACACTGTCACCAACGGAGTAGGCGACGATTAAGTGGTGACAGGATTACCTGCAACACTGTCACCAACGGAGTAGGCGACGATTAAGTGGTGACAGGATTACCTGCAACACTGTAACCAACGGAGTAGGCGACGATTAAGTGGTGACAGGATTACCTGCAACACTGTAACCAACGGAGTAGGCGACGATTAAGTGGTGACAGGATTACCTGCAACACTGTAACCGACGGAGTAGGCGACGATTAAGTGGTGACAGGATTACCTGCAACACTGTAACCGACGGAGTAGGCGACGATTAAGTGGTGACAGGATTACCTGCAACACTGTAAACGACGGAGTAGGCGACGATTAAGTGGTGACAGGATTACCTGCAACACTGTAACCAACGGAGTAGGCGACGATTAAGTGGTGACAGGATTACCTGCAACACTGTAACCAACGGAGTAGGCGACGATTAAGTGGTGACAGGATTACCTGCAACACTGTAACCAACGGAGTAGGCGACGATTAAGTGGTGACAGGATTACCTGCAACACTGTAACCAACGGAGTAGGCGACGATTAAGTGGTGACAGGATTACCTGCAACACTGTAACCAACGGAGTAGGCGACGATTAAGTGGTGACAGGATTACCTGCAACACTGTAACCAACGGAGTAGGCGACGATTAAGTGGTGTCAGGATTACCTGCAACACTGTAACCAACGGAGTAGGCGACGATTAAGTGGTGACAGGATTACCTGCAACACTGTAACCAACGGAGTAGGCGACGATTAAGTGGTGACAGGATTACCTGCAACACTGTAACCAACGGAGTAGGCGACGATTAAGTGGTGACAGGATTACCTGCAACACTGTAACCAACGGAGTAGGCGACGATTAAGTGGTGACAGGATTACCTGCAACACTGTAACTAACGGAGTAGGCGACGATTAAGTGGTGACAGGATTACCTGCAACACTGTAACCAACGGAGTAGGCGACGATTAAGTGGTGACAGGATTACCTGCAACACTGTAACCAACGGAGTAGGCGACGATTAAGTGGTGACAATGCCTCTTTATTGTTTTTCACAACATTGGAAATTGCCACAGGAAACTGCTTTCCAAACAGATCCAGTGATATTGGTCAATATTTCAGAAGTAGACAAAGATATTAAAGATATTGCAAACATGTTGCCAGCAGCTACTAATATTATGAATGAATATGGCCTATTACGAAAATTACAAAAACATTAGTTGTATCATGTTTTGAAGATGAACACATTAACCTCTGTCATTTCGTCAGTTCATAAATGGTGTAATAGTTTGGAAATAATAGTACTGTTGAGCTGCGTTATAGGCGGGAAATGAAGTCATTTTGCCTAAAGGGAAAACACTCTTTACTGGTTTGCGATTCATGCCTCGTTTGAATACTCGTGGCCATACAGATTTAAGTTCCAAAGCGAATCAGTCATGCTCCAATATTAATTTTCCAGTTTCTGATATAAAACTACTCGAAGACAAAAACACCTGACGGAAGGAGAGACGGACGGTCGAGCGTATAGACGAGAGATATAGTTTACACATATGTTCATCAATGCATTCTGGGGATGTCACGGACAATTTTACATTTGTTAAGATATGTTGTGTAAGGTAAACTCACAAAGCAGAAAATACGTCAGAAAGCGTTCAGTTTTTACAATTAAACTCATAATGAAGGTGCCGTAAGAGTGGACGAGCGATGGACTGATGGACGGAGGCGGTCACTATATCCCACCTCGATTTGAGATCAGGGGCGTAAACATGATTCTCACTCAGTTAATTTTACGACATCCAGCAGAACACATATCTGTATTTAGCGTCTGTTTGCGGACATCAACGATACTGTAAGGTATGTACGCTCGACATCTATGAACGTGTAACTTCTCAAAAAAGCTATATGTTTTGTTAACCATGTTCATCGGTGAAACAATGATCGACAAATATCTGTTGATTAAACTAAGACATTTGATGATAATTTTGAAAGATATTTTTACAATGCAAACGATGATCGTCATCCGAAGAAATTTGCTAATTGCGAAAGAAGGGCAATATTAGCTGCCGTTGCGGTTCATACTAATTTCCATACCAACATGAATAAAACACCAACGCCGTGTTGCAATATCCTAACTGTCGTTTTCCAATGTCATTGAAGCAAACCCTAAATGTTAGTTTTGGATTTTGTTAAATACTTCGAATTAGTGCAGCTTCCGATGTTCCGAATTCTAAATATGCCAACTAAAATTATTTTGACATCATGTTTTACTAGCATCACCACTACATATGTGTTTTCAAAAAGACATTTTGGAAATATTTAATGTTAACATTGATTTATAGTTACTTGAATTTAAAATGATATTCGGTTTAAAGGAGGTGATTTAGGATTAACCATGTTTCATTTTATTATAGAGGAACATCTGCGGTAAATGGATCAAATGGTTTTTTCATATTATTTCAACCAGTTTTAAAGCAGTTTACATCTTAATAAGCGGGCTTCGATTCCTGTTATTTGTTTTATCAGCACATTTTATATTTTCATATAAAAGTAGGGTAACTCTCAAAATATGTTACAAATTAAACAAACAATAAATAGTTTACAAGCTATTGGTCAAAACATAATACTGATCACCATGCTATTCTAAGAGATATTTAAATAAGAAAATGAGTAATTTGGAATTTTGTTTAGTGTATTTTTTATACACAATTTGAGAATATGGACGATCCCGGAACTGCTCTGTGCAAAGTATTTTGCTCTGCCAAATAACAAACACACCAATGGCTCAATAAATGTATCAGGTGTTATGCAACTACTACTACTACTAGTTGCATTTGGATGTTTTAATCATATTTATTAAAGCAATATACTGATAGATATATTAATATGTTTAACGTCAAATTGTATTATTGTCCAGAACACCTGTCCATCTGCCAAATGTACTAAAAGCGATCATTTACATAGACCATTTGAGAATAAATTACCAGTTTATGGCATTGCTAGTAATGACATTTGTATATTTGAATGATACTTGATAAATAATGAATATTAATATACATTTGATAGAAAGTGAGGAGATAAACAAACATTGCATCACGCGTGTACTTGCACTTTCAACATACGTTATTGCTTTTATTTTAGGTTTGAGCTACAAGTCCTTCCAGCATTAATGAAGGCCTTTGCCGTCAGTATTATAATTAACAACTAGAAATAAAATATTCCTACATTGTCCAAATTCCTACTCTGCATACGGACGATCCCGCAATTGAACCGCGCATTTTGAGAATTCCGATAATGCCGCGCATTTTAAAAATTCTTATTTTGCGCAGAGCAAATCCGGAATTGTCCATATTCTCATTTTGCGCATAACATATATATCGACTTCTATATAGCATGTGTTTTTTCCTCTGGAAACACTCCAGTTTTCAGCAATTTTCCACAGAATGAAAGTTTTTCACTTAATTTTGTGACATGCCTTTGAAACTAGAACTTATTGTAAGCCAAATACTTTGAAACAAATTAATAATAAAAGCGTCCTTCATCAAATACCATATTATTATTTTTGCAAAATGAACTTCAGCTTTCAGCAATGATATTTATCGTTGGAAATTTTGGCACAAAATTGTGTTCGAAATAAAAATCCTACAAGATAACTGGTGGAAAGTGTAAGAAGATTCGTTATATTTAATATCAAAAACAAAATATGTTTCATATATTCAGCATTTTATATATATAATTATTCCAGTTTTATTGATTTTTTTATTTGTTTAATAGTTAACTGTTTTACCTCAAATCAGGGAATAAGCTGCCCCTCTCGGAAGTCTACCAGGGTGAATATATTGTGTTAGTTATCATAGATTTAAAAACAAATCACTAGAATTTGCCACCAGAGATGGTATCGACCAACCTCCTGGCCTACCGAATACTAACAAAAAAACGTAAAAAAGGGTCAAAATCTGAACACGGGTACCATGAAAATGGCCAGGGTGTGACATTTCCAATGATACCAAACACTTTGCTCCTCGCAAAATGTTAAACTCGAGCCTTAACTAGAGCAGATATGCTAAAGTGGCATCTAGACTCTACATTCAAGTGTCATGTAATGAGCTAATCTTATGAAAAGTTAGTCGTTTCTGGCTCCGAAGTGGCACACACCCAGTTTTGCAGTTGTTTTCCCGCTAAATGTCAACGTGTACCTACTTTCATTTTGTATTCATAATTTTAAGAACTAGCTACACAATTATGTATTAACTGTTCCATTTGTAAGAAAACATATTTATGTTTGAATTCTCAAGTTGTTTTATTTCAGTTATTATATTTTATCCAATCCATGATTCACATTGGTACATTCCTGTCTCCGCTACGACATGTGTAAGCAATTCTTTCTTGCAAGATTTTCATGAAACTTCACTAGAATGTGCAAAATTTCGGACCGCTGTGACCTACTTTCGACGAAATATATATGTCCAGTCTCCGCTACGGCATTCATATCTTGCTTCTTTCTTGCATTACATTACTTCATATTCCCAATTCAGACTTTGCAGAAATAAAGAAATATTTGTAAAACGCACTGTTCCAGACAACATGTATTTTAACATTCTACTCATAACAGAAGAACAAACTCGTAAAATGCTTCTCAGTTTAGATACATCCAAAGCCACTGGACTAGACGAAATTGGTCCTAAATTACTAAAACTATCAGCCGATGTTATATCAAAATGTATTGCATATATCATTAACTGTAGTATAAGACAGGACATTTTCCCAGATACTTGAAAAGCTGCTAAGATTAATCCCTTATTCAAATCAGGTGCGTCTGATAATGTAAACAACTACAGGCCAGTTTATATTGTACCAACTCTTTCCAAGTTGATTGAAAAACATGTTCAAAATTCATTCATTGATTTTTTAAATTATTATAAATTGCTGTGCAAATCTCAAAGTGAATTTAGACAATTCATAGTTCCGAAACGGCTTTTCTTATGATTGACAAGTGGTTAAAAGGATTAAATGAAGTTAAATGTGTTGGTTTAATAATGGTTGATTTTAGAAAAGCGTTTGATTTAGTCGATCATAATTTTCTTTTTAAAAACATTACAGATCTATAAATGTAGTGACAGTACAGTTAAGTGGTTTAAATCTTATCTAACAGATATAAAAACAAAATGTTTCAATAAAAAGGGTTCTCTCTGAAAAACAGTTTATCACATGCGATATACCACAAGGCTCTATATTAGGACCACTCCTATTCTTATTATTCATAAATGACCTTCCTATCTATCTTGATGGTACTGTATCTAATACAGACATGTATGCGGATGATACCACTATATACGATGTTAACACATCAAAAGCAGTAAATGAGCAAAATCTTCAAACTTCTTTTTAATGCCCTCAATGCTTGGTGCCTAGATAATGGTACGGTTTTAAACACTAACAAAACTAAAGTGCTCTTAGTTACTACACCTCAAAAGCGTGCACGGCATGTAAATAGTAAATTATCATTAAAATATAATAGCATTGAACTGCAACTTACAACAGGTAATACAATTCTAGGAATGCATATAAATGAACACTTGAAGTGGGATAATCACACAATGTATATTCGTAAAACAATATCAGCAAACATCTGGCTACTGTCAAGAATAAAATCATTTATTATATATTTATTTCTCTCGTGCAATGAGAGGTCTGCATTTGTACCATGTGACTTTATAATATATTTCCGTATTGGACGCAGGCGCGTACAATGTTTAGCTCTACTGGCCAAGGGCCATCAGAGCTTATGGGATGGCGAGTTGTCCGTCGTCCGTCGTCCGTCGTCTGTCGTCCGTCTGTTAACTTTTACCTCGTTAAGACGATAGGGCCTTCAATTTTCATCCGAGCTTTACCAAACTTTAACAGGTTGTTAATATCAATAAATGCTCGGACAAGTTCGAAAACCAGCCAGCTAAAAATGCTATATTTTGCCTCGTTAAGACGATAGGGGCTTCATTGTTCATCTGATCTTTACCAAACTTTATCAGATTGTTAATGTCGCTAAAAGCTCGAACAAATTCGAAAACCAGTCATATCGGATCAGTAACAGCGGAGTCATGGCCCTTGATTTACATGTAGTTAAAAATGCTATAGTTTGCCTCGTTAAGACGATAGGGGCTTCATTATTCATCCGATCTTTACCAAACTTCATCAGATTGTTAATGTCAATGAAAGCTCGAAAAAGTTCGAAAACCATATATATTGGACCAGTAACAGCGGAGTTACAGCCCTTAATTTAGTTCAGAATGCTATATTTTGCCTCGTTAAGACGATAGGGCCTTCATTTTTAGTCCTATCTTTACCAAACTTTACCACAATGTTAATATTAATGAAAGCTCGGACAAGTTTGAAAACCAGCCATATCGGACCAGTAACAGCAAAGTTATGGCCCATGATTTAGTTAAAAATGCAATATTTTGCCTCGTTAAGACGATAGGGGCTTCATCGTTCATCCGATCTTTACCAAACTTTATCAGATTGTTAATATCAATGAGCTCGGACAAGTTCGGACCAGTAACAGCGGAGTTATGACCCTTGATTTAGTTCAAAATGCTATATTTTGCCTCGTTAAGACGATAGGGTCTTCATTGTTCATCCGATCTTTACCAAACTTTATCAGATTGTTAATGTCAATGAAAGCTCGGTCAAGCTCGAAAACCAGCCAGATCGGACTAATAACAGCGTAGTTATGGCCCTTGATTTTGTTAAAAGTGCTATAATTTGCCTCGTCATACGATATGGCCTTCATTTTGCATCTGATCTTTGCCAAACTTTACCACATTTTATGACTTTCTTTTTTTATATTATTTCTTTTTTTCTTTTCTTTTTTTTTCTTTTTTTTTTTAAATGATTATTTTTTCATTATTTTTTTTTATGTTTTTTTATTTTATTTGTTTGCTCTATGTTGGACCAGTCGGACCAGTAACAGAGGAGTTATGGCTCTTGATTTTGTTAAAAATGCTATATTTTGCCTCGTTAATACGGTAGGGCCTTCATTTTTTATCTGATCGTTACCATACTTTACCAGATTCTTTAGTTATGGCGCTTGTTTTAGTTAAAAAGCTGTTTTTTGCCCGAAACTTTCAAAAAAACGTAAATGGCAGTCACTCGCTTCATTGATATTATAAGAGTCATGTTAGCCAGTAAAGCGTCCACAAGCCCTCTTGGGCCTCTTGTTTTATATTAAATCCGTATTGTACAGTACGCGAGACCCATGTTAACTCAACGATAAAGTCTGAAAGCCGGTAAAATGTTCCGAATGCATCAATATTACATAACTGCTTTACACGGCTATATATATATATATATATTCGTTTATAAAGCGCTTAAATGAAAGTATTTGTTGTCGTTTGGTGTTGACAGTTGACGGTTGGTGAAAGATGCTTTTTGAAGAAGAAATTAGTGATTTTATCCTTATCGAGAGAAATAGGTATATAATAAAAAGGTCATTTAACATTGTTCTGTGAAATACGGTGATATATTTGGACTCGTACCCAGCTGACACAACCATATTGGACTCGCTGCTCGTCCAATGTTGTAGCGGCTCGTCCAATATGGTTGTGTCATATTGGACTCGCCTAGCGTCTTGTCCAATGTTGTAGCGGCTCGTCCAATATGGCTGTGTCAGCTGGGTACTCGTCCAGATATATCACTGTATAGTACAGAACAATGTTAAATAACTTCATAATGTTCCTTTAAATTACCGGATAATATTTTATAAGGCATATGTTCAACCTCATCTAGATTATTGTAACATAATATGGGGAAATACAAATAAAACTAACCACCACCTCAAACCATGTATATAATTATTATATATATGTATATAATTATATATAATAAGAATGAATGTGTATATTGATGCGAATGTGTATGTGTGTGTGCGTGTATATTTGTATGTGTGCACAAGTTTAAAGGAAATATCACTGTTTTTGTTTTGTTATATATGTTTTGTATTGTATATGTATGACTTTAAAGAGGGCCGCGAGGGAGATTAGTGTTGGCTAATTGGGTCACCCTTTATAAATAAAGACATTCATTTATTCATTCATTCATTCATATTTATAATCACGATGAATGCCTGCTATGATTTACAAAAGCGCATTAAATAATGAACTTACAAATTTGAGATTACAAATGTTAAATTGTTAAAAATATGACTTCTTAAATTTTTCGATTTTCAATCATGTTTATTTTTAAATTACTAAATCTCTTACCTTTTAATAGTTCTACATTTTTTTTTTTAATCCACTCAATTTCCATTAAGAAATAAGTACAATGAGAGACATGACTGCGACAGAAGGTCAAAATAAAAAGTCAGCACCATTGTTCCAGCCTAAATGAGTACTGCAGATTTGTCATCTATACCCTAGTAAACACCCGTACTTTATGTAATATTTACTGTATGGTACGTTATGTAATATTTACTGTATGGTAGACTAGCTTGTATTAAATCAACATGGATTTCGATAAATAATAAAACATATGACAAGATCGAAATAACAAAACAAAAAAGGCCACAAAGTCCAGCAAAGACATTTCACTACCAGTATTTCTCAAACAGTTTAATATGTATAACGCGTCCTACAACTCAGCGAATCAAACCATCCTATAACGCGTCCTACAACTCAGCGAATCAAACCATCCTATAACGCGTCCTACAACTCAGCGAATCAAACCATCCTATAACGCGTCCTACAACTCAGCGAATCAAACCATCCTATAACGCGTCCTACAACTCAGCGAATCAAACCATCCTATAACGCGTCCTACAACTCAGCGAATCAAACCATCCTATACCGCTATAACGCGTCCTACAACTCAGCGAATCAAACCATCCTATAAGGCGTCCTACAACTCAGCGAATCAAACCATCCTAAGAAGAATGTATTCAAAATGGGAAAATTAACATTGATAATTGGTTAAAACCAGCCTCCTTTAAAGTCACGACTATATGTGTTCTTTTTAAATTACCTAATCTTTTATATTTTAAAGTAGCTATCCCGTCAACTACAGCCACATTTTACAACATATGTACACATGAGAAAATCACAGCGCACACACACGCAATGGCACAATAGATCCGCAAAGATATATAAAAAAAATCATTTCTAAACCTGCTGATGACGAGGTATATTTATACGAGGTATAAATAATTTACATATTTTGAAAATCCAATCTCTAAAGACACATAATAAACGGCCTTAACCAGCCATGCCAAACCCAAAGCTGGAGCGTTGAATTAACTTATTTATTTCACGCATATTCAGTCACGGGTATTATAAGAACCAATGTCAAGTCCTATATTTGTATCGGCACATATACATTATTATATCACCTAAATACCCTGATAGAGTTTTGATAAACGATTTTGTGCCGTTATTTTACGGGTCAGTTTCTTTAAAAGATCTAAATTTTCTGATCTGAACTCCACTCCAGTTCCTTTTAGGAATAGGTATAAAAAACGACATGGCTGAAATAGAATGTCTCAATAAAAAGATAACACCATTGTTCCCGAAGAAATTAGTGCTGCAAACGTATAAATAATCAATGGTTTGAACTAATCGTACACTATAGCATGTTAACAGTTGGTGACCTTGTTCTAAATAAAATTTGGGATAGGGTCAATAAACGGTTCATATAAACAGCTAAAAGGTAGAACCTAAAGGACAGTGCTTTGAGTACACGTTATTTATTTTAAACTCGAAACAATACGCTTTACGTTTAATACGCTTTTTAAACTTAGACGCACGTTTTGGTTAAAAACATGACCACATTTGATAGCCTGAAATTGACATATCAACAAATCTGTTTTAATTCTATTTAAGACCCTTAGCCCGCTATGAAAGTATAATAGACTGTCCTTTCTTTAAAGTTAAGCCATTCCATTTTTGTTACAAAGAGGTGTTTTGGAGAAATTACTGATGAGCAGCCGGACATTGTACCTGATCTGGGTTTACAATGGACGCAAAGGCTAGTGAAGTCGCCCTTAGCAGGCTAAGGTTGAATTTCGCAATCAAATTTAGAAGAATTATCGAAGATATTGTTTTCCTAAATATGTTAATAATCTTTGGTCATCTAAGAAGACATAGCATCACGATTTCCACTTCGAACTAACAACTTGATTTTGTTGATTGTCGAAACTCGCTCAAGAATTTATTGAAACAACCCCTTTATCCACAATGTGTAAACAACTGCGATACAAATTCGGTTTTCATCAAATGTGTTTCGAACGTTCAAAAGAATGCGCTATCGGAAAACAGATGGTGGATTGAACAAAGCTCGTCTTGCCCAAGAATGAATAAATGAAGTGAGGGTTTACTACGTCCCGTTAACACAGTTAACACATCATATAAGGTTATATTGTGACAGCAACCGCCGTGGGAGATGAGGGATGACGTTACCCATCAGACATTCCTCCGCCAGGGGGCAGACATGCCTCCGCCAGGGGGCAGACATTCCTCCGCCAGGTGGCAAAATCATACGGTGAAGAGGTCTGTAGCTCTATAAGCAAGGCCTTATTCAATGAGCTACCGAGGCCGCTGTGAGGTTTTAAACAAATCAAAATGTCCATGGGTCCCTTAACATTTAAACCAACTTAATATACTGAAAGGAAACAGAAACGCATAATCAAACAAATGCCTATACTACACTATTATGTACACCTAATTCCACGTAATATTCCAGATATATCTCAACGTGTTATGTACAA